>VZTA01027019.1:232708-259420 GCA_013398855.1 Mohoua ochrocephala
GGCCCCGCCCCGGCTCCCGGCCCGCCCCGGGGGCAGCAGCGCCCGCTCCCCGCCGCCTTCCCGGCTAGGAAGCCGCTCCACCGCGCTTTGGGGTCAGGCCCTCCAGAGGGAGGGCGGCTGGCGGGGTCGGGAATCGCGGCGTCCCCTCACTCGCTCCCTGCTGGCAGGCAGGACAAGCCTCCAGCAGGCAGCCGCACGCAGGAGTGCCCCGGTGCGGCATCTCCCAGGCAAACACTCTCCAGCCCAGAGCAATGTTAACTCTGAAACCTAATGGGAGCGATGGAAATAAGCGGCCCTGCCTGCAGCTTCCTCGCCAGGATCTGATGAGTGAAGGGCGGAGCCTGGGAAGGGTATTGCCTTTCTGCTAATTTATCCCAGGTTCACTGATTTAGGTAGCGTTTTGTTTATCTCTAGCCTCTTAAGCACGGTACCACCAACAAAAGGAATTGTTCTATACAGGTTTTTCAGCCAACCTTCTTAGCTGTGATTCAGGAAGAATAGTTGTTCCAGTTGCATGTTAAGCTCTCAGTAATCTGATGGTGGACAAGCGGGAGAGGTTGGTCACAACAACGGCACTGTATTTACAACTGGAGTGCAAGCATTGCTGCTTGTTTAGTTAATGAATACAGCTCACCCATGAGAAGAACAGCAGCCAGCTGCAGCTGAAGCCGGGATTCAGCCACAGCTGGGGAGCATGGAGCAGGCAGCAAATAAGGATGATGCAGGTCACCCAGGTACTGGTCCTACAAGACACGGCCACAAATGATTCTATCACAAGGCACACCCTTGCTTCTGCAATTCCCTTTCGTGGCTGCACCCTTTTTCCTGCATTAGTTTCTCTCTTCACAGGCTATTTCTTCCCAGGGTCCATGCGTCCAGACTATTAATCTCATCTCATGTGGTAGTTCTTCCACCACATCATCACACATCTCGCGGCAGTGAAGAAAGTGGCATGGAGAGCTCCTTTGCCCTAGGGCGTGCGGGATTTCCAGAGGGCTGTTGCACACCGCTGGGTCATCATCTCCTCCAGTCTGCTTGCCCAACTCCTGCAGTCACTAGCACCTCTAGCTTCCTTACCTTAGATTAGGTTAGAGAGCGACATCAGTAAATACCAATCTTCAGCTGATACAGACGAGTTTCTCCCCTCCCTGTCCAGGCTGCTTAAACCAAAGGCAAGCAGTGTTTGTCATTGCAGCAAAGCCGCGATCAGGCTCCCCTTGGCTTTTATATAAAGTGACCTGTGAAACAAAAAAGGGGCTCGCGTCTGTGTGCTTTCCAAAAACATGTAAAATAGCTTGAGGCTTGTGCTGTCCTGGTAGTTCGGTTTTTGGATTGGCTTGTTTAGAGTTTGACTTCCTAAAATCATTGAGTGCAGCCATGATGTTTATCTATCTGCCTGGCCATCCGGTCGCATCAGCACAGAGTTTGAATCTGTTGCCCAGTTTTGGCTTAGTCTCAGATGGAGGTCTTTAAGAAGTTAAAACTCCTTGTGAAATACCATTCTTCAGGGTGAGCACAGTTCTGCACAGGCACCATGCAGGAGCCAAACTTGCGGAGGTACAGGATGCATTTTTTGGGCACTTCTACGTTTCTGGGCCCCAGTGAGCCCACCCAGGCAGCTCAGCACTTCCCTCACTCTACTCCTTCAGGGACTGTTCCCTTACTCAAGGCACACCCAGAAAGTCCCAGCTAGGCGTATTGCTGCAGGGCTGGGAGACATGACATGATCCCCACAGACCTTGCACAAACCCCATGAGTTAAGCTGTAGCCATACCTGCCCTGTCAGGGTGCAGCTACCAGAAGGCAGCGTCTTAAAGCTTTTGACCCAAGTCAGGGTTAAAAACGCACATGTAAGCCCAACGTCAATTGACAATCCTTTCCTACACAGGCTGGCATTTGGAGTTTCTTGTCTGACTTAACCTGGGTGGTCTTCTCATCTGAGGTCACCAAGACCCTTTGTAAACCAGTGGACTGGGGTGTACTCCTGACCTCCCAGGTCTGCGTGCATGCCACAGCAACTGTACCCTGACACCATGTTATGGTGAGACCTGTGTGTAAACCAGCTTTTCCTCTGCTTCTACACCTTGGCTTCTCTAAGCGAAAGTCACAGCCAGCCTACGGCCTGGGAAGGAAAACTGGAGAGCTCGAGCCAAATCACAAGCAGGATCCTCAGGTGCAGGACAGTGGGGAAGGCCACGGCAGACACCCACAGGTCAGTATGGATACAAAGACAGCCGCAGCAGGGCACTAGTACAAAAGTGCATTGCTACAGGAACAACCAGAGCAGATTTTATTGAATAATTTTTACAAGGAACACATTAGTAATTCAATAATTCCATTTATTAATTGTCAAATAGTAATCCACTGCAATAAGAAACAAAAAATCAACACAAAATAAGTTGCGGTTTGTGTGGATACGTGTGTTGTGTGTGTGTGTGTGTCTGTGTGTTTGTGTTTAACCTAAACTGGCAAGAGCAAGAACAGAAAATTAACCTTTAAATGAGTATGTTATATACAATCAATATCAACATGTTACTTTGCTGGATAGATTTATTTGGTGTTATCCAATCTTAGCAACAGGCCTAAACATTGTTGCAAATAACTGGAGGGCAAACCCAAAGCAGAACAACAAACCCATAAATAAGATACAGGATTCAAGATATCTCCCGCGCAGAAAATAAACAGTGGTGCTTTGTGTCGTATCTGAAACCCTTTCGTAATGAATATTTTGTGCTAAAACTCTTTATGTGAACATACATGGAATTTCATCACTTAAATAAAAGTGGAAAAAAATCCCAACCTTTCACAACTGCCTTTTTTTCCCTCCCTTCACTCCATGTGTTTAAATTATTTCTCTATACAAGGTAAGTACATTGTCTGTACAAAGTTAAATATACATATTTACAGTCAAACTTCTGAGACACAGAGTCTTCTCTTCCGCTGACCGAGACGGAAGACAAGCCTACTTGATTTCAAACCCAGGAGCATGGCTAGTTTATCAAAACATTGCAAGTCGTGCTAACAGTTAGTTGTAGTTTACTCTTAATAAATCTGTATAAAAGCATCAGCATAAAAATAGGCATTTTATATTATTAAATACGGCTTATGACAAAATAGCAATCTAACCCTTTGCTATTTGTACGGTAATTGTAGGAAGCAGAGTCTGATAGAACCGGTTTTGTTTATGCTTTTTCTTAATAACAAAAAGTCTATCAAAAGAGTATTCATCGTGGATTTACAGGCAAACATACAGCCAAGCCATGGGTTTTTTTCCCTCAAGGAAATACAAATCTATGTAACTGGTAATAACTGCTGGGAACAGCTTTCCAAATTGATTAGACTTTTTTGTATGACTAAGAGGCAGCCAAAATGCGTGTATTTATTTGAGACCTACCATCAACACTGTAACCAAAATGAAAAAAAAAAGGCACCCTCAGTGATACATTGCTCAGATTTATCAGAGCCTCTAAGATTTAATGCTGGGAAAGAAGTAAAGTCTTCATCCCAAAGCATATACTGCAAAAGGTGTGTGATCCTTTAGGGCCAGCAGCAGGGCAGGAGGAGCAGAGAAAGTGAACAGCCGCAGGACTCATAAACAGGATTCGCCCTCACGGATGTTCTGTTTATTGGTTCTATTCCTTGTGCAGATAAATGTCAAAGCTAGGCTGATTTCTCTTTAAAAAAAACAGGACTCAGTTCATTTTGATGCACACAATACACTCACACACACACACCCTGCACAAAAGAAAAAACCCTGCAGAGATCGGTAATACGTTATTAAAGGGTTTGGGATTTTTTGCGCGTTTGCATTACGCTTTGGCTGACCTCTCTGGATTAAACCACCAGTCCCAAACTCCTTTTCCACACAGAGCTCTGCAGTTTAATTGTATCAGCTGTCCTCTGCCTCTGCTGGGTCTTAAGATGCATGACATGAAGGAGGGGTTTTCTATGGAACTGGAAGGCAGAGCAAAGTGAGTCTTCAGCAAGGCAGAAACTGGGCAGCAGGTCTGGCCTCCTGAACTGTGCCAACGAACGTGAGCAGCTGCGGGGCTGAGTGCTGCCCCAAAGCACTATCCTATCTCAACACACAAACAAAACCTATACCATGTGCTTCCCTGAAGCCTTCTCAGAGGTAAGTACTCCGTACAAATTAAGATTATCATCAAAACTCTTGCTGGGGAAGGGAGAGGAATACACAAAGGCAGCACTGTAAACTAGAAACTGTCTCTTCTTCAGCAAACAAATCACACCCTGACTCCATGGAAGCAGGGCTACACATTCAACTCAATAGTGTACCACATAACCACATCCTCCTAACACTTCTCATCTCTCGTCTATTACATTCATAAATTGTCTGTTCACTGTTTAAAAACACCATCTGGAAAGGAATCCCATCATTGTCATGGTGGGATCACTGTTATTTTACAGGTACAGAAGCTTCACGTAGTTGCCTGGGAAGGTGCCAAATTGCCTTGTTCTCCTGGATGTACCTGTTGCAAAATAAAACACAAGGAAGACAGAGTAAGATGGAGACATGCAAGGAAGGCTCCAGGGTTTACAAATGCCTGCAGGCATTGATTCCTAATACTAAATAGCAGCCCTAGTCAAAGAGCCTTTTGGTACGGACCAGATCACAACTAGTTCTGCTACTCATCATCTTTGGTCCTCCCCTTCAACAATTAATAAGGTGCTGGTGAAAGCTCCTGGGCCTATAGGCTGGAAGTCAAACTCCTCTCAGAGTAAATGAGCTAATCTCCCTTAAGAAGAGATAGCAAGCCTAGATTTGAAATGTTGAGATGGAGAATGCTGTCCAGACTTGTACTCCTTGAAGGTGGAGGATTTTGCTAAACATGCACTTGAGGCTGGATTTTCAGGGACTGCAACTCCTATCCAAGTATTGCCTTCGCCCCCCACTTGCCACTTTCTGTAACTAGCCATGGCTCCCTCAGCTTTGGAAATGCTACAGAAATCCAGTTTTTCTTGGTTCCCTCTGTTGCTCTGCCACCTGTGTGAGCAAGAAGGATCAGGACAAAGAGAGGAATGGAGATACTAAGAAGATAAAAAAGGAAGTACTAGATACCTAACAAGGAAAACAAAGCTCCACCACCCTGCAACCTAATTTTAATGTTCTTTGTGGGAAAAGATGGGAAATTTTGGAAAATTTTGAGTCAATTTTTTTCACCATTTTGACCCCACAAATGAAGGCAACTTCCAGACGCTCTGCAAAACTGCTCACCCCAAAAAGCTCTGCTGACAGGCAAGTGTCACACTCACCCACAAACCAGCCGTCATCACATTTCTCCATGACATCAACAATGTCACCGTCCCTCAGTTCCAGCTCATCATCATTCTGAGGAGTGTAGCTGTAGAGGGCTTGGTAGCTAACTCTAAAAACCAAAAAGATACTACATGTTAGCCATTGGATTTCTTTGACCTCCCTTCAAGAGGAGATGTTTCCCTTCCCCTAATTCCTATTACATATTGTCCAATGCAATCTGGACCTGTGTTTTCCTTTTGAGAGGTAGAAGCCAACTGCATTGAACTCAGTATTGTCAAAAGGTCACGGTAGTAAAAAATGTCATGCCTACACTGTGTGGGATAGATGGAGAGCTGCTGCTCCCTTTCTGCCATGTAGTTTTCTGCACAGACAACCAACCAGAGTCTTCCTAACACAGCACCTGGAGAGCGTACAATTGCAGACACCCTATTGTGTGCAAGCCAAAACCTGGATACACTCATTCCTGGGCTAAATGAGACAGCTGTTCCCTTGCCCAGGCACATAGGCAGAGCCGTAATTGACCCAATGGCAGAGCAAAGGACTTTAGAAAAAGATATTGCCTACTCTGCTGCACTAGGGTTGCTGAATAAATCATGGCTGAGGAGGTACGGTGGAAGCAAAACCCAAGGCTGAATCCTGCTCTGAGATGTCACTTGCACCACAGGGACCCTGTACTCATCAGAAAGGATCCTTATGGAGTGGAAACAATCTTTGGGCAAATTTGGGGAGGCTTGGGCTCCCTGCCTATGGAGCGTGAAAATAGAGCTGATGTGAGACTTCTCGTTCTGCATAAAGAGAAAGCAAAGGCTCCTTTCACAAGCCAACTGCTGTGAGCATCAGTCCCCAGCACACAGTGCAGGCTGCTATTCTCAAAACCATCAGTGTAAGGCCCCACCAAGCTTAGTGGCAGCTCCCCTGAACAGCTTTGAAAATCTCAGCCTTGGTCTCTCAGCTACCAATTCACCTGTGGAACTGGTCAGCACCGAGTGGCATCAGTGTTGGGGCTCTCACTGTACTGTGAGAAGCTAAGAACAGGGTTGAACGCATTGATCCGTGTCATATGATCAGGTGTAGCCAGTGGATATTAACTTGTTGCCAGCTTCAAGACACAAAGACACCGAGACAGTGTCTGTAATGGAGACCCAGTCCTGGATCATGAGGTCATTGTTTCAGGTGCTATACAGACAGAAGGGGCACAGTCTGAAACTCATTATGATGATATGTGGCTACTTTTGCTCTTTAAAGCAAAGCTGACATTTTCACGTAATTCTAATTTACCTTCTGAAACACTGAGAGGTCTCATGCCTCCCTATCTTCACCATCAGTCAGAAACAAGGCCCCTGGAAGAGATGGGAACCAAAAGGACTTACATGTCTCGTGGTGTTTGACTTCGCTCAGGGCTGGCTCCTTGCTGCTGTGCTTGAGGTTGCTGAGAAATGATGAGAGATGATTTATGGTCATTAGAGGTCACCTTGTGGCGAGAGTCAAGAGGCTGAGAAATAGTACTGCAGTAATGAACAGACTTTTCTGCAATGTTTATGATTTCATTGCAAACAGCTTCCTGTGTGGTAGGCAGCATTGACATCCAAGAACACCCAAAGGACAGTCAACAGGGGGAAGGGAGGGGAAAATATAGATAAGAAGAGATGGGACATTCCAGTTGCAGCATGTAAGTCCAGTAAAAAAACAAAAAACAAAAAAAGAGTTGTAGATCCAGGTAAATATCCAGGTAGTGGAGTGCAGAAGGGATCCAGGTGTAAGCATGGAAAAACAGGCAAGATACAGAAGAATTTGGCATTTAGTTTGAAGATTTGTAACAAATACATTTATACATATTTTTAAAAGCAGCAGCACAAGAGGTTGCAATTAGTTATGCAGTGGCACCATTCCAAACGCTATGAAGTCAGTTCAAGAATGCAAGGTGAGGTTGGGCTGCTCCATTCATGCATTTGGCTTCATTGAACTTATACCCAGGGTCTGGCAGCACAATTAGCCCAACTTCTCATTGGCTATGACAGTTTTTCTAATTGTTAAATTCCCTTTCTTCTGTTGCAAACAAACAATATATGCAAAGAGATAATAAATATGTACCTACTTTGCAACTAAAAATAGTGCTGGCATTTTATTTGTACTGAGGTGTTACTGTCTGGGTGAAGAGTGTCTAGGACTACACATCTGAGTTAAACAGGGGCCTTACCACATAGCTCTTTTCAGACTCTGTGAGATCTGGTCCAGCTCTCAATGAATGGTGGGAAGGCTGTGTGATCACCAAGCAAATGATAAGGAAGACATTTTAGCAGATGTTATATTGGTCAGAATTAAAAAAATGTAAATGGAGTGCAGACAACAAAAGAAAATGAACAACTCTTCCCCTCCCCACCCCAACACCATACTTTTTGGACAGCAAGATCCTTCATTTACACAAGAGACACTGAGGCTACAGTAACACAACAGCACTGCAGCACACGGAATACTGCAAGGGAAAGGTGACAGCAAAACAGAAGCTTTGGGCAGAGAACCAGAGTGGAAGGTTATGGACGCTGCTACAGCCAGAAATGGTACAATAGTATAGGAATACTGCATTCCTGTAGGGGAAGAGGAACGCAGACAGGAACACGTACTTGAGAACATCAAAACTGAAAGGCCAAAAGCATGCTGGAAGGCATCTGCTGCTGTTTTTAGAAAAATCCTCAATGACTTTGACACAGAAGAGAAAAGCAACTTGCTTTCTTATTAAAAAAACCCCAACAGCTCAGGTCCTCCGAAGGCACAATGCTGTGTAGCCCCAACAAAATCACTCTACCCTGTACCAAGCAAGGATCTGAAATGTTCTATTAATTCCCACAACAAGGCAGAGCTTCAGGGAGGCCCTGACTGGAAAACCTAGCTCCAACCACCACCACCAGTGAAGCTGCTGGACTCTGCCCTGCCTCACTCCCCAGTCGCAACTCTTCACAGGGGCTGTGTCCCAGGACACATAAAGAGAAATCGGTGTTTGAGGCTGGAGGTTTTATGGGGAAGGAGAAGATCACTGAGAAAGCCACACAGGTATCCACAGCCTGGTTTTGCACATTTTGACATATTCAAGCACCTACTGAAAGCAAGGTGCATGCTGTGAGCACATGGAATGTCTGAGCTAGTGTACTGCCTGCAGGGCTGCTTGGCAAAGTGGATTGGATGAGATACAGAGCATGGCCACGCTCTGGGATCACTCAACACAATTTTCAAACTAAATTTCGAAGGTCTCAAGTTTAAGCTTTCTGTCCTCCTCTTTATTCACCTCACCAGTGCCCTCCAGTAAAAAAGCTTGCTTTCTCATGGCACAGTGAGACAGAGCAGAAGCAGAGAGTAGAGAGGTCTGTGACACCTTCAGCACAAGCATGCTCAAAGACTTTGGAGAAGTGCAGGGCGATGAGCTCATTCAGCTCAAAGCTCCACTGAACCACATCTTGGACCTCTGGAGCTGTGCCCATCACTGTATTGAAGCAAACCATCTCTTTTTTCGAGGACTGTGACCCACTCTAGGCCAACCCAGCCCCACAGAAACTCCTTTGTAGTGAGCTCTACTGTCTGGTGCTGGAATCGGGGATCACTGCCCTATGAAACAATGCTCTGATACCATGTATATTTCTATAGAAAGAAATTTAAATGTAAGTTCAATGTACTAATTGCAGTGGAATTTGCATTCAAAGCATTTACTGTGGAGCCTGAAATTCTCACAGGGTTTCTGGAAGTCCCTCCTGCCTGTCTATTATCGGCCCTGAAAGGCAAATTAAAAAATAACAAATTTAAAGTTAATATTGTGCAGACCAACTGGATATATTGCATCAAATCTGATGAGAACAGAGCTAACTCAGGTGGCTAAGTAGCTGGAAAAACCAATTTCCAGGTTGAGGCAGCTGTAAGAATTGTTTTTTTTTTTAATTCAATAAAGTGCTTCTCTGTTCCATACCAATAAATTGACTGCTGAAATTGCTCCATGAGCTCCTAAGACCACATGGTCCATCTCCCATTGATTACTTGTGACCTCCCTGAGCAGTTTTTCCTCCTAAAAGCATTAATAACTATGAATTAAATTAGCTATTTGAAAGCTAAAAAATTGACACTGCCTCTGAATGTTCCACAGTGCAGGGCTGTGTGTGTATTACCAGGAGGTGCAGCATCAGAACCCTGGTCACATTCCCTTTCCTGGCAGGACCCTCACAGGGACTTCCATGAGGCAGCTGGGCAGGGGCAAAGGCCAAGCAGCCCCCTGCCCTCCTATAGCTTCCAGTTCCTGACGAGACACGTGACTGGGTGGATCCCCTCTGGCCTCTGCTCTAGAGATCCTGGCAGCTCCTACCAAAGCACTAACTCCCAGAGCCCTGCAATGAGGTGGTGAAACACCCCACAGTCAGCAACTATGCAGTATTAGCTCAACAGGATGAAAAACTGACCAGATCAGATCCCATAACTTAAGGCTGTAAATGTACCACCCCACTGATGTAAACAAGTGACCCTGATAGCATGATCTATGTAGCTTTCTAAATCTTTTTTTTAAATCAACCAACCAAACCCTACATTATTCTTTCAGGGAAAGAAGAGATTAAAGGGAAGAAAAAAGTGTTATAGGTCCAAATGCTCTTCAAATGTGGGTTTAGACAGTCCATGTACTACCTACAGTGGTGGTTCCCTTGTGCCAGAGGTGGCTGAGGAATTGGGAAGTGTTTGGCACAGCTCGAAAGCATAAAAGATTTCCCCCAAAACACTGAGCCAGCCCTGTTACTGCTGAAGGTAAGCAGAAGGCCCTAAAAGTGACCAAGTATTCACAACCCATGAGGACATCTCAACTTCTACCCCTTCAGCCACACTACGTGCTTTGTTAAGACGAAGTGAATAAACTTAAGCAAGTGCTTAAGTCTCTGTGTCTCCAGACTGGGTATACAAATACGCAGTACAGTCAGTCCTAAAGCACAGCTGGCCAGCATTTCCACCTCATATGGAGTTTGGGGATGGATCTAAAGAGCGCCACAAGTTTGTAAAATTACCAGAAAAATGTTCTACATTAAAGCCTAGAAAGGCCCTAAGGCAGGTTTTAAATGCTAGGAAGAAAGATGCTGGGACTGCTCTACGGTGCTCTCCCTGCTCCGAGTGAAGTTCAGCGTCATCAGTGCGTCTATCCATTGCAGCTCTTGTTTACGTGTCTTCCATCTATTCCAGGGGGGAGTTAAAGAGCTACGTGAGCAGAGACAAAGCTAAACAACAGAACAGACTAATAGACACACGAGACAGACAGACAAATTGGTGTTCCCTCAGAGGAGGGCACTCATCAGCAGTGATGCTCCCACACGTGAATGAAGAACCAAGAGCAAGGAGGCCTCCCCAGCCCAGGCAAAACAAAAGGAAAACCCTGCACACTCCAAGCCCAGCTCTGGTGAAAGCAAATGGAAATCTGGCTGAAGAGCTCTCACAAAGGACACTGAAAAGGCTGCAGAGTGGAGCAGCCTGACCTGAAGTCTGCCATAGTCAGTGGAAAGACTCCCTGGACCCTGGATCAGAAGTTGGAAGGCTGTGTCTACAGCAGAAAAACGCATTTCCCTTGGGAGGTAGGTACCAATGCCTGCTGCAGGCTGGGCAGCTCTGCCTTGGACAGCAAGCACTCGGCAGAAACAGTGCTGTGTTGAATCTGTGGAGCAACAGAAAATGGCTGGAGGGGTGAAAGTTTACCTTGAACATGGTGCAAAGCAAGGAACACGCTAAGGGTAGTTGGTCTGTGCTGGAGAACTTGGGGCCTGAACACCCACCTCATAGGCTCTCCTCTCTACCAGCCAAAAGCAGGCGAAATGACCACTCTGCCAGAGAGGTTTTGTGCAAGTGCAAAGGAGCAGATGGGTCCCCACCATGTCGGGGACGCAGGGACCCCTGTGCAGCCAGTCCTGCCTTCCCCACCCCACAGCTGCAGTCCAGCCCCAGGGCCAAAGCCACTGCACTGCTCTCACACTTGCTGGCACCATTGCTGACTGTCACATTGTCCTAATAGGATCTCAGAGTAGGACAGGAATTAGACTGGAAAATTCCTGCAGGTTCCCTGAAATAAATTAATTTGATAGATTATGTTACTCCTTAATAATATATTTTACTAGAATATTGAAACAAATTATCTGTAAATTGTACTTGAAATATCTTCACATGCTGTGAGGTCATTCTTTTTTCTTTTTAGTTTGGACTATGAAAGCAAACAAAAGGGAACTTCAGAACAGTTTAATGAGACAATACAATTTATATTTTTACTTAATGGAACAGGCAAGAACACAGTCCTTACACCAGTCCTATACCAAAGGGGTCTTAAACCTGCAAATAACCCTGGGTCACAATTTCATATCTGGAGAGGTTCTCTATAACGAGAAGGAAAACTAAAATTCAAAATCATAAAGTACCTCAAACACCAGGGATGGACACTAATGGAAGGAAAACCCAAATGTAATGTCTCATTTCCATGTCTGCCAAGTGTTTTTCTCATTTGATTAAAATCAGTTGAGAGGTACAGATTTTTGAAAAGCCTCCAGGGTATTACCTGAAGTTCTGCTGAAATCATCAGCCTCTGTATGGGTCACACAAATAATGAGAAGTCATTTGCACATATAAATACCACTCCTGCTCCCTAAACAACTGTAGACCCAGAGCTGGAAAGGAGGTCAAGACTACTGCTAATGTCACAGAGTTTTAACTTGACACTGACAATGCTCCAATTGTCAAGGCATATAAAATATAAATATTGACTTGACTTTGACTCCAAAGAAAGGCCACAGGGTCTTATTACAACCAGGTGGAACACCCAAAATAGAACTGTGTGCTAATCGTCACTGGAGAGAAACATCTTTGTCTAAACGTGGCTCTTTGCTCCTGCTCTTTTGGATCACGTATATCCAGTGCAAGCACCAGCAGGACCAAGCAGGTCAGAGCTCAGGAGAAAGGCCAACACAGGAAACTTCTGTGGATTTTTAACATTGAGCAGAATATGTATACTTTTGGACACAGAAGCTGAAAGTGAAAGGGAAGCAGGAGGTGGTCGTTCAGTAAAAATTTGTGCAAGCTGACAAGTGGAAGAAAATGAGGAAAGATAATAGGAAAATTTCAGGGTTTAAGCTCTCTCTCTCTCAGTCTAATCAAGAAAGTAAGTAACATTGGCAACTACTTCCCACATTCATCCTTTGTGAGCAACTTGCCTGGTTCACTGATCGAGCCAAAGATCACTTCCCCAATACCCATCACTGCAAACTCAGTCCAGTTGTTGCTAATTATGAACTTACTTTTTCAAATATTGCCATCTTGTGGAAGCTGCCTTGAAGGGCTGATGCGGCTCCAGCCGATGTAAGCCTCGCTCATTCCCACACCCTGGGCATCCCAGACACAGTGCTGAGGCTGAGCTATGCTGCACAGACCTTACTGCATCCCTCTTTAAAAACGTTTGGAGCTCTCAGCAACAGAGCTTAGAACCTCTGAATCCTACCTAAGAAGACCAGAGCAGGCCCCTGGCATTGTGGATACCAAGCTGTGTATGCCTTATCCCCAGCTCTGAGATGCTCAAACCCTGAATCCTTATCTCAGGTGGTCAAACAATACCTGAACCAAATTTTCTTGTGCTACGCCATTCCTACTAAGAAGGCCACCAACACTGCCTTATAATGCAATCAAGCTGTAGGAGCTCAGGGTCAGAACTCAGTAAGCCCTGAGCTAATCTTTCAGAGGAACTGATAAACAGATCCTCAGCTGGTACAAACAACCACAAACCTAGACTCGATCTACGTAGATTTGCAGCAGCTGAAGATTTTGCCCATACCTGCCCTTCTGCACAGCCTGGAAGTAATTTTTTTTTTTAACAAAAATTCTAAATTAGAGGAAAATGATCTCACCTGCGTAATCAATGAATGGCTAAATAAGCATATGACAAAACAATGGCATGGCATGGAAACGACTCTAAGTAATGGAAGAGTAATCAGCAAAGATGATTACCTGTGGCTTATTGACTCTGCGTGTAAGTCTGGGAGGTGGCTGTGTTGTGACAGTAGAGGAAGAGAGGGTAGAGGAAGAGAGAGGAGCAGATGAAGAGAATACTTTTGAGTCTGCAGTCTTTTGAAGAAAAGAAAAATTGGTCAGCTTGGCACACACTCTCTTATCACAATCACTGTTAGTGATAAGAGCATCTACTATCCAGTAAACTTAAAGCACACACAGCAACAGTAACTCCATGCAAGGACAAGTGCAGTTTCCAGTTGGTTTGTCTGAGCTGACCACCTCACTCTGTTTTAAACATGCAGGTTAAGTCTAAAAAATGCTACAAAAAATATATCTAGATGGTAAACAGTACAGTCTTTACACAGCTCCCAGTAGACTTCTGGTTATGATTCAAGCAGAAATCAAATTATTTGTCATAAGTTTTCCCAGTGTGAAACATGTCATCTTGGAAACCCTGTTTTCTCATTATTGAATGTTGGCTAGATGGGCTATGTCATGGAGGCTATTGCAGTGCATCCAAGACAGTGTTTATAATTCTATGATTTCAAATTCTCCAAACTTCCACTCATTGGGGTGCTGTAATGTAGTTGGGCTGGCTGTACCCCAAAATGGACTCCAAGGCAACAGAGAGCTGCAAAGTAAGGCATATATCCTATACAAAGCCTGAGGGCAGAAGATATGTTGTAGAAGCTACTGGAGAGTTCCCTCTGTGTTTCCTCTAACTGTAAGCTACAGCTACATGTAACTAAAAACTCTTGGGGGAAAGCATCACTAGGTCTAATTCTCATTTGTGGCTAGAGCCTTTCACATCATTTTAGAAATGCAAAGGTAATAACTTCCTCTCAATACATAGATAATAATCCCTTAGTCATGCACATCCCAGACTAAGGTTCATTAAACCATAGGCTCCAGGATCAAGAGGGGACACCCTTTGTGATTCTAGGAGCCAGGCTGATGTTTAAAACGCTTTTTTGGTCCTTGGCTTTCAGAAAAACAAACAAATTCTATAACCAAAGATGATCCACTGCACACTGTAAAATCTCTGATTAGCAAGAAATTGTCTGTATTCTACACAGTGGGGCCTGCGTGATGCTTTCATCTGACACATCTGGTAATAGCCACTATCTGGGACAATCACCTCATTAGATGTGACTGATTGTGCCAATCCTGTGTTATCTATTCTAAAATAATTGTCTCTACACTGCTCTTGAGCCCGCTTCTAAAACTTTTTGATCTGCTATCGAATGAATGCCACTGGTGACCCCTAAAAGAATGTCTTAGGATCATCAAAATGACATGTGGCAGCCACTGGCTCTGCTTTGCCAGCAGGGCAGCACAAACCTCAACCCACCAGTTAAATAAAAATCAGCGATTCAGAGCCACACACACACATGCAGGAGAAGTACCTTCTTTTCCCCGCTTTGAAACTTTCCCAGATCACCTTTCCTCATGTCTTTTTTCTCTGTTTTACCTCCCTGAACAATAGCCATTAGCTCCTGACACAACTGGTTGTCCTCAGAGGAACCCACACGTCTCCTTTCTGGGCTTGCACGCATGTCTAGTTGGGATGGTTTCAGGCAGCGCTCAACAGAGATCTTGGGGACAGCATGAGCACTCTGCTCGGGGTGGCTGCTGCCCTCTCCTGTCTTTTGGAGCCAGGCTTGGCTGGCAGTGGTGTCACGCTGCTCTGCAAGGATGCTTTCGGGGCTTTCCACTGCCCAGCGCGAGGAGTTAGAGTAGGTCATGCTAGGAGGAGGGGAGTCAACAAACTTTTCTTCGCTTTGTGGAGTGGCCTGGTAGAAACTGTGGGCAGAGGACTGAGGTCTGGATGAGGAAGAGGGCAATGGGGATTTAATGGACCGGGGAGTCGAGGAGCCAGAGAGATGAGAATGGTGGAGGCTGACTGTGGGGGAAGGGCTGGCTGCAGCAGAAGGCGAGAGATAGTCAGTGTGAGAGAGGGAGGCTTCAGGTGGAGGAGGCAATGGAGGAGTTATGGCAGGAGTGGTGCTGGGAGACACTCCCACGGTCAGAGCAATCCACTCGGATGTGACCGCCTGCACCTCTGGAGACAAAGCGCGGCGCGCAAAAGGCAAAGGCGGAGGAGTTGGAGTATGGAGCAGCTCAGAGCTGGGAGACTTGAAGGAGACAAAAGCAGGAGAGAAAAAGAAAGAAGTGAACAAAAAATAATAAAAGAAATACAAAACCAAGCAAAACTAAAAGGAGAGAGAGCAAGTGTGGAGAGAAGCATATCTGTGACCACATGCATAAGTTTTCTATGGATCGTGTGCCGTGTCGGAGAACATGCTGTCCACAGCTACTCCAACCACAGAGTCCAGCCTGTATCTGTGCTGCTAATACCCTTCTCCAGCCTTTGCCAGGATCCCAGACACAAAACACCTTGTGGAAGACCTCTGACTTCATACCATAAGCACTAAGTTCCTCAGGGAGCAGTTGAAGCCACCACCACGATGGCAGAATGCAGCATTTGACCGACCTGGTAGCAATAGCTGGGGCCCCAGCAACTCACACTGTGGATCCAGCTGGAATTTGCTGCTGCAATGAACTCTGACTTTATCCAACTCTAGCATGAGCAATGCCTGCTCCGTAGGAAACATGCACTGCGGAAGCTGCGCAGGAGTAAAGGATCAAAAAAGCCAGCTGTGGCTATTTGTTCTTCAGGTAATTAAAATAGGTCCTGTGTTTATAGGGGCAGAGCACACTACCAAGTCCCACCTTGAGCTTTTACCACCAGCAGCACCGGTGAGAACAGCTACATGGTCAGACTGCTTCTCTGTCCTCAGCCAAATCAGGCAAAAAACTAGGGGCAGTACTGACTTATTAGGGGAGGAATCAAAAGAATAGCAAAGGAAACCAAAGAAAGGTGGATATGATCCCTTCCATCAAAGGGAGAAGCTTGCAGGGAGCTTGTGGAAGATAGGCCACAGCTATGGAGAGGCTGCCAAGCTCACAGAAAAGCTCAGCGGAGGACCACTTTGACTGAGAATCCCAAACAAGCAACAAGTTTTTCCTCTTTACACAGTGACTAAGACTAAAACCACTCCTTTTAGGAAAGATCCAGACAGACAACAGGCATGAGTCATGGCATTTTTTTTCCCATCCTTTCTGTACCATATATCTCCTCCTCCCAATCCCAATTCTCCATTTATGTTTCTTGCAGTCTTGGCCTTGGTTTGGTCCCATGACTGAGAGGGAGATGCACCAGAACCTCATGGCCATGCCGTAGACATGTACGCTGACCTTCTTCTGGCACGAGTATTTGCAGGATGGGAGCAAAGCAAAGGGATTTAGAGACTCACTATCTCCCTGATAAGTTTGCCATGGCAAACATTCTGGGATCCCCATACAGTTACTTGGGGCCATTTTGATTTCTGCTTTGAACCGCAGTATGGTTTATAGTGAATCTAACATTCATGGAAGATCCCAGACTGACCTGCTCTCAGAACCCGAGTTCATTTAGCACCAGTTTCAAATAATACAGGCTGTTCTCCTGACCCCATCTCCAAAAACCTTGGTCATGAGTTAGACCATACAGGGGCAGGTATATACAGCTTAATTCAAGCTGACTGGGATCAACATAATGACTCTTCCAGACTAGAGCAGTCTATGACACGTTTCTAATAGTCATAACATAAAATTCCCCTCCTCACAGTAAAGGTGTGTGAAGTGTAAACACATACTCAGGAGAAGCTGGATCACCAATTCATTCCATCTCCGGCAGTGAAATTTAATCACGTGGCTGTGAACTGCAGCCCTTTCCACCTGGCCTGGATTCAAGCTACACATCAGAGATAAAATGCTGAGTCTCCAAATCCCCAAATGATCTCTTCATTAACCTTTCAGGTAAATGAAACATCACCTTTTCCTGCAGTTGCAGCTTACTGCAGGGAGCACGTGGCTTTTATGGCACAAAATTCTAGTCTTAAATAAAGCTTTTTTTCAGCTATTGCTTCTTGCACAAGAATGGCAACGTCGCTCTGTTTTATAAGGTGCTGACCCTGGCTGCATCTAGTCCCAATACCTGTGGTGAAGCTGTCATGCTGCGGCTGGGGGAGAGGGACACTGGTGGGTCAGGATAGTCAATGGCATTCTTGACCACTGGCCGTTTGAGCACCTCCACGTAAGTGACGGGGAAGATGCCTTGGCGGCTGGTGCCAGAGATTCTTCCTTCATACCAGTTCTCATCCACTCGTCGAATCAACGTGATTCTTTCGCCCTGTGGGAAGGAGTAGCAATGTAGCTCTGATTTTAACAGGTTTCATCATTCCAAAGCAGATTAAATTTTTAATCTTGCTGCAGCTGACCTAAAATAATTGGTGGTTCTCAGCCTATTTACAATTATCTTAACCCTAAACTCTGGGTGGGAATTGTGTTTTTCAGTTCAGAGAAGGAAAAAAATTGCAGATCTTCTGGTGCTGACTTGGTCTGTCTGCAGACTCGGTTATGCTCTCATTTTCAAGACCCTACTTGCTAAAGCCAGTGAGAAATGGAAAACAGCAGTTTCAGGCTGACCACGAGACTCTCAGGGGCATGAGGTGTACAGAAAGTATGCACAGGTCTGCAGTTTAACCTAGGTCTCTCTATGGTCTCTCCTGTTTTGCTGACAAATAAAGTGACTTCCAGATCCTTAATATATACTGCAAGCCTCGCCTTCATACATAATTAAAAGAGAAGACAGAGAAGATCTAATCTGAGCATCAAAACAGAAGGCTGGTTGAGATGGAGAAATTCTGCTACTTAATCTAAATATAGCTGACTTTGCTCTGAACAGCCATTACACAACCCGTTCCCCCACCTTCACTCTGCAGTCAGGTCTAGCCAGTCACTTCAATACCACAGGACCTGGCTTGCTCAATGATTTGGCTTGTACTATGGGGAGGGTGAATCCAGTTTCCTTCTTTTCTAAATCACCATTACCACGTAACTCTGTGCTCCTCCACTGAATCTAATCAACCTGGAGAGACCTGTCACCAAGTATCTAATTTGCCTGGCAGAGCCAGGTTTCCAGCACTTGTGCTCAAAGTATCTTCTCAGTTAGACCTAAGCAAACAACTGGCACTTGTTGATTTAGCCTACCTGCAACAATAACTGCAATGCACTACATAATGACTGTGGATTAAAAACACGGGTGATGAAGAAGAATCCTTCCTGAATATAGAGTTCATCTTGTTGGAGCTTTCATTTGGAAATTGCAAGTTACTAGTGCTAAAAAACATCATCGTGTCTGGATTCAATTCATCAGCACAACAGAAGTCCTACCTTTCTGAAGGACATTTCCACTTGGGTATCCCCATTGAAGTTGAACTTAGCAATAGCATCTCCATATTCCAATACTTGCAATGGTAATGGCTTTTTGGGTTGAGCCTTCTCAGCTGGTGGAAGGAGCTAGGATGAACAAACAGAATCAGCTAAGTCTCATACACGAAGCCCATAAACTGGTCTCTGGCAGAAAGGGAGTGGACAAAGAGAACACCTGCAAGGAAAGCAGCTACCTCTATGTAGGATCGTGGGAAGATGCCAACTCTGCCATGGTGTTCACCTTCGAACCAGTTCTGGTCAATCTGCTTGTAAATGTAAACAATATCTCCTTTTTGCAGAGGAAGTTCCCTGTTAACAACACAAGCACTCCATCAGAACTTCACTGGAGGAGAACAGACGTGTTCTTTTTCTGTCCAGCAATCCCTAGGTACCAAGGTCTGCATCAGCTCATGATACACATCATGCTCCACCCACAGCGCAAGCTAAATGTTGAGGATTACTCTGTTCACATTGTGACATGCAAGACCTCTCTTGCTCTTTGGGCATCCTGTCAAAAAAGTTGGCCAGTGAGGGCTCTAATAACCACATACTCTCCAGAAGCAATGGGGTCAAGCTCAAGCCAAATATGACACTGGCTACTTTCCATGTTGGATATGATGAGCAGCCCTCAATTCCTGTTTTGAAACAGTCACGTCACAAGTGCCTTCCAAAGAGACACATGATTTTAATCTGAGCTAGTTTGCTGATTAGCTGAACGTCCTCACATGGCGATGTTGATCCTGCAGTGATTACATTGATGGTCAGCCTGTGGTTGTGCAATCACTGACCTTAACTGGGCTAAAAATTGGAATTTCCATCAACAGGCTTCAGTGCTAAAATTATGAATGTCTGCAGCTTGAAGAACTGTGGCCAGCTTGTACTAGGCTCATAAACTTACTACTTGGGTCCCCAGAGGAAAATAAACAACACAGCCTTTTCTAAGATGATTTTAACAAGCTCTGCTTTACTTTTGTCTGGCACCCTGGTATATTCTACTCAAGGGGCACAACAGCTACACCTAATCTGCCTCAGTTTTATTATAGGTGCTGGGGAGATCCTATTTAAATTATTACAAATCATCCCCTATAGAACATATAAAAATTATTCTCAGGACATTAGCACTTGAGACAAAAACCAACAGGTCCTTCACTGAATTCTGTTCTTTCTTCCCTCCCTAGCAATGTTAAAATGAGAGCTTCTCCAAGCTGATGCAGAGAAAGAGGCTTTCCAGGCCTTCTCTTCACAGCAGTCTTTCCCAAAAAGAACAAGTAGTGCCGTGGGATTCACGCAAAGGACCACAACAGGGCTTGGAGGTACCACAATGACATCTGAAACATCCGCTGATGTATCCACAGATGCCAGGAGAGCAGTGACCACTCTGCACATTTACATGTTCTGAATCAGGAAAATCCTGAGTCAGGGGCCCACATGCTCAAAGCTAGTTTAAGTCCCTTCTGCCCTTGGGCTATGCTTTGTACAGTGAAAAGGATGTTCTTCTCCTGTGGCTCCACCCACCCGCCAGGCAGAGCACTCACTTGTTGCAGTAAAGAATGCAGGTTTGTCCTAAAAACCATGTGGGACGGAGATGCACTGAGAAAGAAGACATTTTCCTAAAGGTCCTTTAGATGCTATGACCTGCAAGGTTCATATTACTTTTCCCTGCCTTACTATGGAAAATTTGCTTTGACTTGCTGGAAAGACACCCCAAAACATGAAATTACATGACACTTCAAAAATGCTGCATCCGAGGGGAAAAAGCAGAGGAAGAAGACTCCAGGTAGGAGTAACAAGCCGTACTCACTTTAGTGTCTGTGCTTTAAAGTCAAACTTGGCTCTAGCAGGTCTCATCTGGAGATCAAAAAAGAAAAATCAATATATTAAAATAATAATTAGATTTTCAACCCTCTTCTGAGGAAAATCACCCAAACTCTTCTATAGCTAACATTAGCATGGGGAGGAAATCGAATGCAGGTATTCTGCTACAAGCTTGCGTGCAACTGGTATTACAGTCCATATGTGCTGGATGGGCATCTCCCACCAGGACACAACTTCTGGTATAGCAGCAATTAGGAGCTCTACAGGAAATGGATTTAACAGCAGTCAACTTTTAAATGCGACTAACCCTGATGAATGAAAGCTGCTCCAGTAACTACAGTTACTGGGGCTCCAGGACCAAATTTCTCTTTACATTTGAATGGAAAAACAAAATTTACTATCTGGGAAAAACAGTAGGATACTATTTGATGTGGCTCTTATTGATTATTACCTGGCCCTGGTGAATACTGCAATGTGACCCATGTACTCTGTATCAATTGGTAGGAAAGAGACAAAGGTGAAGAGGAAATACGAATAAATTAAGCACCTGTCTAAAAAAAAGTCTTCAGTGGCTAAAGAGCCAAAATGGATGTTGACAGCAGGCTTAGGCTCTAAAGGTTTACTAGGCTGATTTTCTAATGGCCACAAAATATTCAGACAATTTTAAAGTCATTTTGGTAACAGAACATAAAATAAGAAGCAGTCACGTTCACGAGGCTCCAGAGCATTTGAAACTGAAGGGCAGACAGGTGTACTCCATCCACATGGTGAGCACCTCACCCACCACCACAGTGCAGCACCTCTGGGCAAACAGAGCAGCTGTCAGAGCCCAGCAGCAATCCACGTGAGGCAGGAAAGGCATTTGGCCACAACATCTGGACTAGCATCCGGCGCTCCGGAAAAGTGCCTTGGGGCATGGGAAAAATATGTACCTCCTCCTTTGTCTCTTTCAGAAAGTCCAACCAGGTTGTACGCAGTGAAACATGCGGAGACTTTTTTCTGATTGTTTCTAAAGGACATTAAGCATATTTCACGGGAAGAAACAATGTACTTCTAAAAAAAGCTATGTGACAGCCGCATGGTCAGGATCAAGACATGAAGTTTCTAAGCATAAGGCACAGACAAGAAGGCAATGTAGCAATATGATGCAAAAGATGTAGAAGGCCTTTGATTGACTAAGTAGCTGATATTTAAAGGCATGCATCACAGGTGTGCACCAGGAATTCTCAGCAGGCATGCTTTAATATATGCAGCTTGGTATAGAGATGTCAATTAATTTACCAGGCATAAGAGTCAAAGCAGATCTAAATGAAGCCGGAATGGGAAAGGGGAAGGTGGAAAAAAAAACAACAAACGACATTCTCTGAAGAGCTAATGTCGGCCTAAAGCACAACATTGTGAGAGGCAATTATTGCTTTGGGTCAAGCAGCAGACTGAGGTAACTAAAACAGACCTCTGACCCAGATTTCCTCTTTGCTGTATCGTCTACATTTAGGAGGTCCCCAAATCGCTCATTAGTGATAAACTGATGGTGCGTTGGAATGACCCCTGTGTGCCTTCTAGCGGCAATATCAGCTTCTTCTTGCTCACGTTTAAGCCGTCTCTGGTCCTCTAAAAGTTTCTGCCATAAAATTGCATAAAATGGGCAGTAAATCATCTAGTTAAAGGCATTCAAAAGCTGCCATAAATGTGACTTAAAATTCCTGAGGTCCCTGCAAAGAGCTGGGGCTTTACAGTTCAGTATCAAATACTGTTTCTACTAACTACACAATACCCTTTCATTTTACAAACACAGAAGGTACATCATCATCATTGTGGCACAACTGAAATCCAGCTCATACAGAGGATCTGATCCAAAGCTGATGGAAGTCAATGAGGATTTTTTATAAGTTTTGGGCAGGTCCTAGGAGCTTCTAAGAAGATTGCTGATAATGCAGAGAGCTGATCCAAACCCCCTCCGACCAAAAAGGAGTTTCTCTCATTGACTTCCAAGAGCCCTGAATCAGCCCCACTGGTAAGTTCCGAGGCACCAAATTCTCCTAAGCCTTGCAAGGAGCTTGGGAGAGTGCCTAACCACATTCAGGTTCTCCCATACTTCTTTTGGGCTCATGTAACATGCTTTGTAAAATAAAGTAAATAAACACCTAGGAATTAATTTGGATTTCTAAAGTCTCTGGCACATTAATGGAAACATGCATTCTTGGGTATCTGGGCAGAAGGATTCTTTCACCTTCTGGGGCTGGCTGTAGGCTGAAGAGTTCAGCTGTGTGCGAACTCATTGGAAACCAGAAAGTCTTACCGAATTCAGGTTTTTGATCTTACACGAGCTTTCATGCTGGATTTTGGAAGTGGGGAAAGTACTAACTTTCACAGGAGAAGACAGCAAAAAAACATTTTTCACATAGGAATTGAGAGCAGGTTTTACCATATTTCAAAGCACACATAAACATTATCTGAACTCAGAAGGTTAACACTAAAAGTAAAACTTTTTTCCCCCCCAGGCAGGGCAAATTAATTCCATCTTCCAGGAAAGCAATCATTTTATAACTTCTTTAACTCAGCTTGAATACACTCAGTGCTGAAAAAGTCTGTATGGCTTTCCTATTATTTCAGCTTGTCCCAGTGTTACCCAGACATGTCAAAAAGGACTGCTGCATTCCGTCAACAACAACTTCAGACACCATAAAGAATTCTAGTTTGCACTGGGGGAAAACTTCCCGCTTTCTGATAGCTTAAAACATTTTATGCTTGCTGTTCAAAACTTGAGGACCCCCACAGGAAAATACTGTTTTCACTAGTTTGATTAATACTGATTCAAGTGGCTTGCATGAAGAACAATTACAGATTACCAATCTTTTTATGCAAGTACTGGGGTGTTGTACCACATCTCACGTACATTTCCAAACTTCTTATATTATTTAAAGCCCCTATATGTAGTTTTGTGCAACTGATAAGAACTATCAGGTTTACTTGAAACAAGCTGAACTGGACTATACACATTATACAGCAAATAAGCAGCAGAGAGTACTGAAAGTAAAACATACAAGTTGCTGCTTGTTACTCCAACTTCCAGGACACATAGCCATGGACATACAAACTGTCCTTTTATATAAGGCTAAATGCTATATTTCTTGTATGCGGAGTTGCTACTGCTGTTATTAGGCCATAAAGGAGGGCATTACCTCTTTATCATCATGCCGCCTGCGGATAATTTCTTCTGGAGTTTCCATGTAATCAACTGGTGCAAAATGCCTTGGTGATTCTGAATCTACTTCAAAACAACATAAGGAAGTTAAAATACACATGGATTTATCTAGCATAACCAGAAAGGAAAAAAATAGGTATTTTTAAACAATTTGTTTCCGTTATGACAGTCAGGATTCTCAATTGCCATTGACCAAATTGCCAATCAGATGTTGATAATTTATCCGTTTTCATTTTTTTCCCTTTTGGGCTGTACATGTGAACAAAGATCCAAGAACAGGGAGAAAATAATGATACAGGAAAGTGTAAAGACATAGAAGGACTTTGTGAAGAAAAAATTCACTGCCATCAAAGTATGATTTGGCATTTTACTGTTGAGAAAAGTTTAATATACACACGCACGCACGCACGCACACACACACAACTAGACCTTGAGAAACTACTCCTTAAAGCAAATCATCTGCGTTTGGTTTATAATTCCCATGTGTGTAAATGATACAGGACTAGAAATATCTCATGTTGAGATTCTTGCATCCCCAGAGCGGCTGCAGAGGTAAACTGAACCTGATGTGATTAGAAAGGCAGCGGAAATCGTTTCTCAGAAGTGCAGCTGTTAACGAGCCCTGAACAAAACTGCTCAGCAAGACACGCAAAGGACATTAGACACACTAGGGGAAAAAAACAGAGGGTCAGGGGATGTAAAGGTGGGACGTAAAAATGCAAGGGTTGTGGAAGAAAAGAGGAGGGGAATGGAAGAAAGAAGACAAATAAAGGGACACCGGTAAAGAACACAAAAACCACCTCCTAGGTACGTCCCAAGTTCACTTTGCGGGTTGTTGTTTGTGTCCAGGCTGTGATAGAGGGCATATGAAACAGGGTTCCCATTGTTTAAGGAGTCAGGAGTGTCAGCCCGGCCCGCGAAGCTATCCCCGCTAGATCCCATGGTGGGGAAGTAGCCAAGCCTCTCCACAATGTCAAAGGAGGACAGGCGCCTGGGAGCGAGAGGCCCGCTTCTGGAGCAAGGTTGGTGCTGGAAGTGGTGACTCTTGTTTCCTACGCTCCCCTGCAGGTGTATGGGGTCGTCTGGGTTCTCAGGGCTGGGCACTGCCAGGCTTGCCAGGCAGTCTGGGGGTGGAGTTCTGCAGGATTTGTGTTGGAAGGGCTTTTTCAATCGGAATGGGAGTGGGCTCATTAGGTAGACATTTCTGGGGAGCATGTGCCTGTCCCCATAGAGGTCCCCTTTGGAATCAGGGTTCCTGGAGGCCTGCTGCTGTTCATGCCTTCGGATGGTAGTGAACCTGGTGTAGGAAGCTGGGCATGAGCCTTTGCATCTGTTGATTTTATGCTTCTGAGGCCCATTCAGGTTGCTGCTGCTGCTGCCACTGTCATTGGAGGCATTTGAGAGAAGATCTATCTCATCAGTGCAAGCCGAAAGTGTGTCCATAGGGATGATATCACTGACATCCGAAGCCGTGTCCTCCACATTGCTGCAGGAGAGGGAGGATTTGTCTGCAAAGCTGGCAACGTCCTTCTCGTCTTGGTGTGCTTTTGACAAATCCAGAAGAATCTCTGCAGAGTATGCAGCGCTCAGCAAAGTTTTAGACTGAAGAGAAGCAGTGGGTTTGTTTTGCCCAATGGAAAAGTCAAGCGAGGGCATTGATCGGGACCTCTGGATCAGCTGCTCGAAGGCACTGATACGGGAGGAAACGGTGTCTTTGGGGATCTGCTCGGAATCCTCTCGACTAAGGCTGTGCTCCATCCTGTCCTTTGCTTCATTCTCAAACTGAGATGCAATATCCTTCACGCTGCAGGAGGAGACTGTGTCCAAATGGATCCTGGACCGGTTGATCTGGTGCATGTCTTTGTAGAGCGCTGTAAACTCCATCCCACTCTTTCTGGAGGCAGGTAACAGGTAGCCTTTCCTAGAGTTGGTGCCATACTCCTGCAGGCTCATGGTACTGCCGGATTTGATGGCATACTCTTGCTTCGACTTCATCAAGATGTTTTCTACGCTTTCCCCTATGTCTACCATGAAAGCCTTTTTATTATCAAACAAGGCAGCGGAGCTACGAAGGTTTTCGCAGCTTTGAGCTTTCTCATGAGGCAGCAAGATACCCGTCTTGTCCTGCACAAGAACAGCTGGAGCTGCTAGTTTGGGTTTGAATTTAGAAGGGAGGATTTCAGTAATGCAGGCTTTGGCAGCTGATAAGGGCTTCTTATGTTTACATGCGTGACCTAACATACCGGTATGACTAGCGTTAAAGGTTCGGCTATTAACTGAAGAGGGTGCAGTCATATGAGCATTCCCACCTTTACGATCCACTGGTAAGCATGCAGAATAAAATAAATACAACCTGTTAGCTGAAGTGCTAGAAAGCTATTGAGAAAGGAGAAAGAACATGCTTGGATTTCATAAAATGCACCTTAAAGAAACAAAATTCCAAAACATATAAAAAAGCAGGAAGAAATTGCAAAACAAGCCACGCTTACAGGAGTAGGTGAAGTGCTGCTAACGTTTCTAAAATGAGAGGCTTGGCCAGAAGCAAATCTGGAGCACTTTTAAGGTACCCTCCTAAAAAGTGCTAAGCATCGTGAGCTTCCAGGGAAGCTGTGGCGCCATGGAAAAGGGCAGCTGAACTCTGGGCAGGATCAGGGTGTCAGCAAGAATGCAGAGGCACTAACATTGCAAAATGGCTTAATACCAAGCCTGTAATCACACCTACTATTGTCTCAGCACAGTGCTTGCCAAACAGTTTATTCCTGGGAGGGAGAAAACAATCAGAGGCTGACTGTGCTAGCACAAGCACACCACATCAGCTGACCTTGCCCAAGAGATGCCTGCTTAGACATTCCCCATACTAGGAATAAGCTGAGTGTCCTTCAGACAATGTGGTTGGCCACGGTTGCTTTAAAATTCAAGGAGTCAGATCAGGACATTATTATTTTTTTTAAACAGGATTAAATACTAAGTCTGGTTTCAGCTTAGACTGCAGTTTTTAGGTCTGTTTCCGATTTGAGTTCAAATTCAAATGTCAAAATAACCATTCAGGTTCAATTGCAGTTTGGGGAATAATAACTGTTTGAACAGATTTTTTTTTTTTTTT
>VZTA01027019.1:259432-371122 GCA_013398855.1 Mohoua ochrocephala
GTTCAGATCCAGTTTGACTCCCTGCCCTACGGGCCTGACAAAATGCTGAAAAACAGCTGGAAGATGGAGACAGAGAGACCTTTTTGGTGTGATGTACTATTTTTAGGGAGAGCAGTTCAGAAACCCAGCACATTCCTTCTCCAGTCCTCTCCCCATCTCAAGCCATTTTTAGGTTGAAGTTGGCTCAGAGATACATTCCCCAGTACAATTCCCTGATGGGAGACATGCTCTTCCTTGTCTCTTTTAGAGAGTCTGCAACAGGGGGAGGGAAGAGGAGGAGACTGGTCTCTCCTGGCTCACATTCCTGGAGCCTACAGGGCTGGTTCAGCCAGCAATTGCTGGTTCAGTGTCAGTGCATTCTCTGCACACCCCTGGCAGGCGGGAGGCTGTGGCGCACAGGGCACCGGCTACACCAGGGTAGCCAGGCCAGCAGGCTGGTGTGGCCTGCTGAGATACTGCTGCGGGAAGAACAGAAAAGGCAGGGAAGGGCTCTAGAATGGCAAGGCAGTGGGAGCAAGATGGGTAGCAAGGCCAGCCTAAGCAGCCTTGAGGAAGAACATGAGGGTGTGGGGTGTGGCTTAGGTGCTGGATGGAGGGAGCTGGTCTCTCTTGAGAAGAGGAACCTGGATCAGTTAAAGGCATCATGAAAAATATTGGCCAGTGTGGTCTGAGAGAAAAAAGGAGGGAACACTGGGGATGGCAAGGAGAAGGACAGCATAAATCTCAACTGGCTTGAATAGGACTCTAAACCTTTCAACAGTTCACCCCATATCACCTAGCTTTTAACACTGTGCAGAATGAAGAAGAGGTTAGTGCTCTAATCACCTACCTTTTGTGGAAGCAGAGCTCGAAGGTCGCTTGAGACCACTCAGCCCCTGGAATGGGATATCTCCACCTTCCAGCACACTCTTGTAAATCTGCCTTTCATTCTCCAAGGCAGCAGGGTCCCCCAGAGCTAGCTCTGACTCCCTCTTCACTGCATGGTAGTTTGGTGAATAACTGGAGCTGGAATACACAAAAAAAAAAAGGGGAGGGACACCAGGAGGTCACTCCTGTTTGCTGAGAGCTTCATGTAAAGTAAGAGAAAACCACACCTGTGAACCCAGAATAGACTGTGTATGAAGAACTGGTGCTGAATGAAGAGGTTACGAATACATTGCAATAATGTTCTGGGTTTGGCACTACCAAAGCATCCTCCACTTGAGGGAACTCTGCAGGCTTAGTCCCCCCAGAAACAGGCAGCAGGAAAGCACTCCTCTATTTTACAGATGAGACAACGGTCACAGAGCTGACACATGATTTCTTTGCAGACACAATGAAATTCCTCGGCTAGCCGGAAGTACACAAAACCTTCCAGCTTCCAGTTCTCTCTCCTAAACACTAGCCATGGCTTACAAAGCACAGCTGCTCAGGAGGTCCTCATCCCGTTCAGCCTCCCAGTCAACACTATCGTTCAAGATTCCCTGAGCAGTTTCTGAAGCCCATCAGTAAGGGACCATGCAGAGAAGGAATACTATAGGGCTATAGATTCTATACTGTTTTAACTGCCAAAGAAATTCCCAGATGCACACAGTTCTGTTCAGCTTTGCCCGAGGCTTCTGCTACAGGGAATAAAAAATCCTGGACTCTAGGTCTACCATGCATATATATAAACAGAATGCTGTTAAAATCAGTACAATTTTAATTTCTTAGGCTTTTGAAGACTGGAAACTTATTGCAAATCCCTCTTCTAGTCATGAACCTAAGCACAAGTGTGTTCACACATCTGATTTCTAGATTTCCCTGTTTTCTCTCTAAAAGAATAACTGACAATGCCATGGTATAAATGGCCTTTCCAGGTGCAAAAAACTTACTAAGCAATCAGGCAGACTGTTTTCCTAAAAGCTAAGCTCATCTGATACCACCAGTTCTTGTGCTCAACCAGGCTCCTCAGAATAAGATGGAGTCTCACACAAAGCTATTCTGGGGCCAAAGCATGACTGCTGGAAAATTTGAAAAATAAAAATATACAGATTTTCCAATTAATAGAAATATTTGACATCCTGATGTCCAAGAGTGATTCAAATTTATGAGAATTTGGAAATGTTTGTGGTTGTATCTGTTTATTTTGGATAGATGCTGTACTTCTGGGGTAAAGAGAAAGCTTTAAACACTTCAGAGGACTGGCTATGGAGGTGGAATTACACAATGTCTGGATCACAAAGATGATTTTAGTTTCCGGACAAGGAAAACCAGGTCATACGCAGTCCCATAAATTACTTTCTGGAGGCTCATGAAAAGCACCACGAAAGAGAAAGAGAATACTGTCACTTTTTCAACCTAGACAATACCCAAACAGACCCATAGCTACAAAGCTCTTGTTTATCAAGGTTATCTCTTTGATAAAGAGTGCATCTCTTTGCCAGGTACCTGAGGAAACCCAACCAGTTGCTGCAGGGAATAATGACTGCCCTGAGGCTAGTTGCTAGCCTAGTTGTTAAAAAGCAAAGGGTTAAAACAATCCTCCTTTGGGAATAAACCTGGGGGAGACAGAGGAGGCATTTGGCAGGACCCCTTTACTAGCTGCTCCCTTATTCAGGCCAGCAAGCAGTACTGTATTAGGGCCAAAGCAGTCTGCAGGATCAGGTGAATGAAGAGAGAGCAACACTGCAAAAAAAAGAAGACAGTGAACTCCAGCTGTCTTTTCTCTCTGCTCTCTAACAGCAAGGCAGGGAAGAATGTGTAACTCCACTGGGCCTCTTGTGTCCCATTCCCAGCATACCCAGCTCGCTTCCTCTCCACTGGATCAGACACTGGCATTCCTGAATGCCATTCTGTGGCACAGACGGTGCTGCTATGGGTGGAAGCCTTACCAGTTGCTTGCAAACATAAGATATTTATGCTAATCTCAGAGATTTCCATTTATTTTATTGCTCTCTTCCTTCCAAAACAAAGCAGTTGCAGCAGTTGTGTGGGTTTCCCAGCAGAATGAACACAGACAGAAGGGAACAGAGTTGAAAGAAGAACAAGAGACCTCCAAGGCCCCCAGAGGGGCAGAGAACACACATGGTATTAATGGGTGTCTGGAGGAGAACCTGCCTTTTCTAACAAACCGTCCCCCTAGAGGGAATCACTGTGCCTATGGATAACATTGAGTACTCAGTACAATTACGAGGAGCAGCAGGCTCACAGTAGGGGCTGGCTCTGTGGCTCAAATAACTCAGGATGACTCGAGTAACTCAACACAGCTCAGCATCTTGCTCTGGATTTTTCTTGTCTGTGTGTTCGTCTTTTAAAACAAACCAACTCCATGTACAACTCATTTACACAGAATATACAGTTCATTACATATTCCGCTGAAAAAGCGGTGCCCAACAGATCTTTGAGAAATATTGTTACTCCTACCACTGTTCCCTTCCTGTAGGCTGGAAAATTACTGCCTTTCATCAACTGCATCCATCTAATCTGGTGCACATAACACGGAATATCTAGCAGGAGCCAATCTATCACACGTGTGTACCAAACAATTTTTTTTATTCCACACAATAATGTTACTGGCATGAAGATACAGTCAATTTGCAAAATTCATCAGATGAAGTTAAAGGTCTGTCGTTTTTTTTAAAGCCACTGCCTAGCACAATCAGCAAATCTCATTTAAACAATGCAATCACTCATGTAATCACTGCAAAATTCATTCTGGATCAAAAAGCAGACATTGTACCGGGACTCACCTAAAGCACACATATAATTCTTATGGTACGTGCATTTGCCTATATCCATCCCCCAAAAAGCCAACCCATGCCCAACGCCCAAAACCCTGTCCTACATGACCTCATTGTAAAAAAGACATCAACAAGCAACTGAAAAACTTACTAGGAAGAATGGTCTGTGGAAGTTTCCAGAGGAGTGACACCTGCTGTATTCTGCAAAAGTCCAAACAAAGGAGTCATTGATATGCCCTTACGTGTGAGGAGAAAGAAAAAGGCTTGCTTAAGTCATTTTCCATCTATTGCTTGAATATTAGCCTATAAGAGACATTGAGGTTTAAATTTAAACGCAATTTAAGCTGTCAATGTCTTTGCAGAAAAGCAACAATTTTCGTGAGTTCCTTCAGGGCAGTGACAGGTTTTTAGCACAGCCGATGCCTTTTCGCAGTGCCTATTCTTTTGTCTGCAAATGAGTCATTGTGAATAAAGCCAAAAGCAAGAAGAGATAACCAGCTGGGCCATGACCAGGAGACACATGCTCATAATTATTTCCCCAAGCCTTCCCCCAACCGGTCACTGCCCGCCTTTGCTTTAAAGGTGTATTACATTTCTGCAGCACAATACATTCCTCAGCTTTCAAAAAATATCAAAGCTCTAAAAAGAAAAGCGATGTTTCAGTTCAGTTTCCTTACTTAAGAGAAGCAATGCCAGCTGCACAGGTTCAATAGCAAAAGCCAGTTCTTAGCCGCTTGCTTTAAATCCATCTAACGCTTCTTAGACACGTTATTTAAAAATTGAAGGCAATTTTAGAAGCAATTCTCTATTTGGTGTCCCCTCATCTACGTGAGAATTTCTGTCTAGGAAGAAAAAGCAAATCTTGGGTTTGAAAAAGCAGCTTTTCCAAGTCCTGGTGAAATGCCGCAGCTTCAAAAAAAAAATCAGCAACAGACAAAAAAAGAAAAAATGGCGTGTTACCAATTAATCTATCATTTCGTGGTGCGAGTCCTGCAGACCCTCGAAGCAGCAGCAGCAGCAGCAGCTGACCTGCCCTAGAAGGCCATGGCAAGGTGCAGCATAAGGAAAATTGTGTAAAATCTCTTGGGAATATCCAAAATCTTGGGTAGGCGTGAGCTCCAAGCAGAGAGCGGGGCTCGTATGAAGAGAGAGTAGATGGCAACACGCTTGAAAGGCACGAGATGATGACGTGACACGCCAACCAAGAATTTTAAGCTGATTGCTGCTGCTGCCTATTCATGTGAAAAATAGAGAGGGTTTTTTTTTGCAGACACTGAACTCTAAACCTGAAACGGGGACTGAGATGGGGGTGGGGGCGGCTGAAAGCGAACGTGGTGGTGGGGTGAGAGAGGAAATCACTGTATCTGAAATGGATTTCAAGCTGGATTCTCAGCATCACATTCTATTATTTCTGACAGCGACACAGCAAGCCATGCAGTCAGAACGCTCAGAACCATTATTTATCCCAACCTCATTTGATAATCATCCAGCAGTGAATAGATTAGAGCAGAGAGTTTGGAAACAGGGATTGGCAGCATGAAAAGAATAGGAAATACCTTCTGTGGCTTTTTATGTGGTGCTTTATAAAGCTTCTCCATTTTTTCTAAATCTGCCTCTAACTCAGTCTGGTAGAGGTAGAGGTCTTTTTCTAGATCACTCTGGTTAAAGAAGGAGAAGAAGAATGGGAAAACAATGCTTAGGGTTAGGGGAAACCAAAGGAATGTTAATTTTGAAAAAAAAAAAAAAAAGAGAGCCTTTTTAATCGAAAAAAGAGGAAGGGGTATGGACAATACACAGAAAATCACTAGCAATTAATCATGTTTCAATCATTACAGAGGAAGTAGTTTTAGGCAATTAACATTCAAATCAAGAGATGCACAGGCCTGCTAGAATCTATTTCTACAAACCATAAAGTTATAAAACCCACCTGTAAAGAAAAAAAAAGATACTGTAACAATATGCAATATGCTGTTAGTATAATTATCATTGCAAGTCAAGATAGCAAAACAACCACTCTAAATTATGGCTGATTATGATTTAAGAATTGTTTATTAAATCAATTTACTAGCTACTTAATTGTTAGGCTAATGAGCTCAAGCCCAATTAAAAAAAATCACTCACAAGCACACAAAACCCAAGCAATGCTACGAGAGAAAAAAAAAAAAAGAAAAGAAAACCACATACACACATATATACGCGCTAGATGCTGTAGTACAACGTACGTGAGACACAATTACCTTTCTATCCTCTCTAGTAAGGATAGAGCAATCTCCAGGAGTATAATCCCAAATCTTTTTTGGAGGCTGATGGAAAGCAGAGGAAGGAAATGAGGAAATGAAGATAAGGAAAGACATCACAGAGAATATGGAAATTGGATTAGAACAGAGGGGAAATACAATAGGGAATTTGCATCAACACTGAAAAGAAATTATAAAATAACAACAAACCACAACAGAGAAAAAGAGAGAGAAAGAGGGATAAATCTGCTATAGCATAAATATCAAGAAATCATGGGGGGCAAAAGGGAATATACATGCAGTGTGGAAGGGGCTGTTTTCAGTAATGTTTTCAGAAGCTTTTTTTTTCGCAAGGTGCTCTAAGGGATTTTGGACTCTCTAGAGGGAGCCCACAGCTGTTGGTTAAAGCATTCTTAACAAAAAACAAAACAAAATGGGGGAAAAAAACCACACAGTCATAAAAAGCATTTGTTTTGCTCATTCTTCTTTTCAAAAGGAAAGGGTAAAACAATGTCCTTTGATAAAGAAAAGGGAAAATCTTTCTCACTCCCGTCAGAGTATGAATACATACCATGTGAACAAATGGCTGATTTTCCAGTGGTGGCATTGTGGGGCAATGAGAATGCAGAGTTGTTATTTTTTATTTTACTGGTTTGGGGGTTCGTTTGTGGGGATTTTTGGTAGAGTGGGACATGAGAAAGTTTAGGAACTAGTTATTTAAAATTCATCCTACAGCTGAAAGTGCTGATTTCAAAATGGATTTTTTCCTGTTTGGATGCACATGTAAATATCAGGCAGGATTATTCAGAGTGAAAGACTGGACTGGACTCCCATGACTGGAGTGAGCAAAGCTACAAAAAGCATGTTCTTTGGGCTGTGGCAATGAAGCTCAGAGAAGGCTTTGCCAGCTATAAAAGTCTGAGATGGCATCCTGAATTCAAGGGCCTGACACCAAAGCACTATTTATGGAGTTCCATATTCAGGAACTGGCATAGTTCTTGGGGAGCATGGCTGCATGGCTTTGGATCTGAAGCAAGTTCAAGGCAAGCTGTAAGAGAGCAGCACTTAACAAAAGTGCCCTGAGCAAGGTGGGGAACTTGTTACCAGAACAGATGCTCTGCTGAACACGAGACAGATTGCCCTGAGATACCCTCTTCTGGAATAAGGCCAAAGCAGCATGACTGAAAGCACAAATCCACACTTCTAAAGAACGTGTAGAGAGGACCCAGGGCATAAATGCTCTCCCTTTCTTTGACACATTTTCCATTAACTCACACTAACTCAAAGGACCACAGAGATGACAAACCTTCACTCATTGCAAAAGCAGATGGCTATTAATTACATGGCAGTAAAGATAAACAGGTTTCCTCTCACAGTGGAAACCTTAAACCATGACAAGTTGTGAGGAGTTAAATCCTTATACTGACAACACTTAAAAGCCTCAGCGAGGTGAGATTTATCTGACTTTTACTGCCTAAACATTGGGAGGGCTCATCTCAAACACTGCTGAAACTTCTTTAGTTTAGGATGGAAGGTCCATAGTTTTCTATGAAAGACTGGACTACTCAACCTTGCTTTTCAGCAAAAATTACACTGTTTGTATGATGTGATCAGACTGAGCTCACAACTCCAGGTAGCTACACTCTCTGCAGAGGAACTTTGTCACTCCTGTCAGAACAAAGACCTGATTTAAAGGAAACCTGCTCTCTAGTGTCCATGTGCAGTTGCCTTTGAAGACAGCACTGAACCTTAAAACATATTTCTGTTTTGTTGTACACACATGGAATCTCTGCAGCACTGAAAAATTGTGTCCATGGGCATTTGACCACTGACCTCAAGGGGAAAGCAGAAATGACAAACCATCACTTATGCTTGAACACATGTGAGAGGCTGATACTGACCCTCTGGTGAAGTAAGAGTAGCTTATTAGACAGTGTTCAATAACTAAGTTAATATTGTTTAATCAGTTAGAACCAGGCCATAAAATGCTATAAAGTCACATTTTTTTCCAGTAGCCATGACCACTGATGTGTTCCCTCCATCAAAATGTTCTTTGTCCTATTGAATAATTAAGCTTTAGTTCATCTTTTTCCAGAGGGGAAATCAAGGCTTTTTTCTTCTCTCCACACATAGCAACACAGCTCCATTTGAAAAGAAGGAACGCTGTTCTCAGACTCCTTTGGTTTCAGGGAAGGGCAAGGGCTATTCAACACAGACTAATGCCTCCCATTTTATGCAATGGGCAGCTACATGCATAAGGAAATAAGCAGGAAACAGGGTCATGATCTGTTTATGGAGAGCTGGAAATCACTGACCTACACTTTACCAGCCAAGGACAGGAACGAAAAATTCTCCTTGACTTAAAGCTACCTATCAGCCATCCTAGATCTTGTTAGGCAGAGGGAGATTAATGGCTTTGAATAAGGACTTTTAAGAACGAGAACGGGGTATTATTTCTAACAGTAACAACAAAAATGCAGTTTGAACTATGTGTGTGAAAAAATATTACCTTGTTGATACATAGGGCTGGAAGGTGGGGAATGTTTGTAAGTGGCTTCAAAGCACTAAAAGTGGCCACAGAACAGCTGCTTTATGTTAGTACCAGGATGACATTATGTACAATCACATCTTTAAATGAGTAAGGCAGCTGTTTCAGCTTTAGGGCCTAGGAAAGAGATGTGACAATCATAAAAAAAAAATAAATTAAAAAAAAGGCAGGTTGACTTCATTGGTCATTGCAACTATCAAACTTACCGGTTTCCCAAACTCCAATTCCGAAAAGAATTTATACCAAGGTTCATTCTTTAAATCTATCTCTTCTGGGCTTATATCCCGAGTCTAAAGGAATTGGTGATAGGGGAATGGAAGAAAGAGAAGGATAACATTATGCAAAGAATACACGGAAAGGGACTGTTAGAGATGCAGATTCCATGGCTTCCATTCTAAAATGTAGATATGTAGCCTTATAATTTGGAATTTCTATAGCATGTCTCTCATAAAGGCCATGAACTGCTTTGCAAACATCAGTTAAGCCTAATAGCATCATTGTGAGCAACATGAATATGAATGAATTGCATTTTACAGGTCAGGAGACCCACAGAGAGAGAGAGAGATTATGCAGCTTGCCCAGAGTCACAGGGAGACTCAATGGAAGAGCTGGGAGTCAAGCAGTCCCTCCGTCCTACTGTCAGACACTTTCATCAAGTCCAAAGCTGCATGAACTTTAATTTATTTTTTTTTAAATCGTCATTTGGTTAAAAAATAGAGAGACTCAGTGAGACCTGATTCAAATACTGCATCTTTAACAGCACATGAACATGTGAGAAACCCTGTTCTATACACTGCAAACAGAGTGGAAGGTGGTTTTCTAAATCGTACGAGACACATGCCAGAGAGAGTGCATCCTGAAAGATCTCTGAAAGGATGGATAGAGCGACAATATTACATGTTTCTTCACAAATAAATGTTAGAGTATCAGACAAAACTACAATGAAGGAAAATCAGACAGGACAGAAAACAGTACAGCTGAAAAGGAAATTCCCTGTCATTCATACCATCTATTTTAATGAAACAAAAAAAAATTGAAACAGTTGTAGCTGTTTGAAAACACTACTGGTGAGATAAGAGAATAAAAGTCCATTGCTAAAGCTTCTGAGGTACCAATCCCCAAAAGATATCTAGCTAATTCTTGCATTTCAGTATACCTAGTCTAAGACAGAGTGGATCTCAGTGCACTGAAAATATAAACACATTATGTCTGCTGTGCCAGTGTGATCCCAAGTGCTCCATCACAGCGAGGAAGGAGCCACACAGATGCACAGTATCCTCGTGGAAATCGTTTTGTGATGGGGTTACTGAGGCAGTTGACAACAGTGCTGGACTTCTATGTCCCAGACTCTGCCATAGCCATTAACAACACAAAAAAAAAAAAGCTCTAGGAAAAGAGCTCAGGATCGATGCTGAATGAGAGGCAATGCAAGATAAATAGTTACATCATGTTTAATGCCTGATGGCCTGGAGAATAATTTGGCTATTTCTTAAAGGCACAAAAGAATCAATACCTCTGTTTTTTATTTACTGCATTCCAACTAAAAGCACTCATCTTATATAACTGTGTTTACATTAAAACAAAGTCCGCTGAGGTCAACAGGAGGCTATTCATTGCTCTGAAATGGTTTTGGGTTGGGATTCTGATAGTCACAGCTGTAGGTGTGATTACCAGAAGATATTCAAAAATCTCCTGCACCTCCCTGAAAGATGTAGTCGCTAACCACTATATTACTGTAATATTTAATGAGACTGATGGAGACTGTGAAGCTGCTACTTCAAGACCTTTCTTCTCTGGTCTGTGGCTTTAAATTAAAGTTCATAAAATAACATTGGAAGTAACACAGCTATCACTTTCATCTTGGTTTTGATGAGCTCTGTGCGTACAATTTTTTTCAATTATGCTGATGATGGTTCTGCTTGTGGCTTTTAGACTCTGATTCCACAGCTCAATTTAGGACCTGATGAAGTCTGAACACGTAAACAGTGCCACTGGTGATGACAGACCTTTTGCAAATGCTTAAGTACACAGATGAAGCCGGCCTTTTGCCACAAATTTTAATCTCGTCTGTTTACCGTGAGACAAAATTGATGTTTAAGTCAGCAGAAATCTGGCTCCAGGATGGACTGCAGGAATGGAGGTGTCATACCATGTTCAAACCACTCCTCACTGGCACTTCTCTAACGGGCTGAGCCAATGCCCAGGAGTATCAAGAGGGAGTCATCCACCGCCCATTGCAATAGGCACTAGGACCACGCTCCCATCAGGAGCAACCTTGTTGAAGTCAGTGAAGGGACACGGGTGTGAAAAGAAGTTGGTTGCAGAATCTTCAAAAAGTGATGGACCTTGATTACACTTGGAAGGAAAAAAGAAAACCCACCAAAATACTAAGGAGAAGCATCAGGTCCCACAACAGACTTGATTCTTACATTTCTATTGATTTTAATTGCTATTCACTCTTGTGTAAAATCCTTGGCAGGTTTTTCAGGAGCATTCCTTTATCTACTCCATGCATGGATCAATGTCTGAGCTGCTAAGGCACAAAGTCCAGTTTACATTTGGAAACTCGCATGCAATTAGCACTTCTAATTGAATCCTTCAAATTAATGCCTTTATAAAACAATTACATCTTTATGCACTGTCGTTCATTATACATTACTAACATCGTTCAGTATTTTCTAGCAGTTACAGTGTCACACGTGCACCATGGAAGGACACCTTAAGTGATCTCTGGTGATATACACAGGACTGGCTGATGAGGTTAGCATCATCTCTCTGCCCTGTCCCTTGTCAAGTATTCTCAGCCAAGGCTGCAGAAAGAGACTTTTGCATGTCCCCAGCTGTCACAATTCACAGCATTGCTTACTAATTCAGACTGAAATTGGTAACAGCTCACTTAATACTGCAGGTTACATTCCACCATTGCTGGGGAGCTCACATTCAGTCCTGCCACCTCTGCCACAGCAGTGGTGAGATCCAGCTCAGGTGAGATCCAGGTGAGGAAAAAAGCAGCCCAGGGAAGTTGGCCATATCCTAATGCACCTCAGAGGCATCCACTGAGGCACACTAAAAGTACTCTAAAAACTAGTTCAGTGTTTAAAGCGTCAGAGGAACATAGAAACTGAACCTGCCTTCTCTGCTGCATAATGCCTTCAACCCTCCTGCTGATATCAGCTAATGCTGTGCCCTAGAAAAAGTACAGCTGGCAAAACAGCTGCTGAACAGGTCACAGTGTCAAACATGGATTAAAAACTAGGGTTAGTGATCCATACTTAACACGGAAAACAATACGTCCAAAAGGAAAGAAGCCGCTCAATCGCCCTGGATCTTGCTTTAGAGAGAACAAAAGTGTTAGGAAGTTATGCAGAACAGTTCTCAAAATACATCACATGAGCACTGCAGTGTAAGCATAAGGAATCCCATCCAAATAGAACCACGCGAGCATTTAGAGAGTATTTCATCATCACAGGATAAAGCCACGAACTAGGATAAATCAAACATTACCATCTTTTCGTTGTTCAGAACAGAAGACTTCCCTGGCTGATAGTCATAAATGCTCCTGGGTTCTGCACGGTATTTTCTGGTGTCCACCTTCTTGTCTGGAGGCTCCCAGTCAGTCCTGAGGAAACAAAGATCAATTAACCCAAAATAGTGTGGTTTCTGTGGAGACAAACACTCCATTTTGACAGATGCTTTACCCCACTAATTATGGTTTAATCAGGTACTTTTTTTTAACCTAGGAAAGGAGATTGCTACAAGAGGAACAGTTTAGATAGGGGTCTGAACACATATTTGTTTATCTATCACAGGCAGATTTGATACAGCTCAGCTGCTGAAACAATTGGAGCAGAGGGGGGTTATTCTACGAACTTTCATTAAACTTCCAGACTTCTGTATCTTTCCTCATTGGAAACAGCTTAACAATGGGCTTCAACTCACAAATGTGAACATGTCCCAACTTTGAGCAGAACTCAGATTAAATTTCTTTTGCTAAACTTCTGCCTTTTAGCCACATCACTGATTACACTGGATTCTGAGGGCACTCTGGATTCCAAGAGGAGGTTTCTTCTAGAGACATGAATGAATTATCTCAGGCTGCTCTATCTTAAGATGGCTAAGAAGGGTCCACTGACATATCCAAACCACTATAATTTTGTGCAGTGCCTATACCAGCACAGTTCAAACAACAACAGTCACAAAACATTCAGGGTCCATATCCTACAAGGTCCTGCTGCTTTGAAAATTGATATAATCAAACACCTCATGCAGAATAACAAATGCTCTTCAAAAAGCCCAGAAAGCAGGCCTTTTAAGATGATAAACTAATTCTCATTTTGCTCTTGGCATGTTCTCTTTGATGGGTAATGTGTATGTGGATTCATCTCACCCAGAATTCACCAAACAAAAGTGAAGCATCTATACGAAACTGCTGCTCCAGGTTTCCTCTCCCTTACCCTTCTGACCTGGTTAGGATAGAAACAAACCACTGAGCTGCCTAAACTCTCTCCATTGGCTGAGGAGAGATGGAGACAACCAATTTAATTTTTTTTTCTTTCTGAAGCAAGGCAAGATGACAGCCAAAATGATTGGCATACAAACAGTGTACAAATTTCAACAAGGATGATCTTTGCTGTCCAGAACAACTTTGTTGCTTAAGACTACAACCACAGAGAAAATTCTGGTGAGGCACTGGTTTGCCACTAGATAACAGGAAGCATTAATTATGGTAATCCTTTCACTTGCAAGAGTTTTCTCAGAGGGCAAATACACTATGCCTTCAATTCCTGCGTAAGGAAGACACATTCTATCAATAAACTTTGCCTCCTGATCCAGTGACCTCAGATGCTCACTAAAGCAGCAATCTCAAATTACAGCATTGCTCATTTGAGGCAGGAAGTGAAAAACACTAAGAGCGTGTAGAAGGTGGTAAAGGAGGGAGGAGCAGTTCAAGAGCTGGGAAAATTCAGCAAGACATAAAATATTCTTTGGTCATTCTGCTTTCCCTTCATTTGGCAAATGCATTCCTTACTGTTACAAAGAGGTTTAAAATACATGGTAATAAACAAAGCAAAAAACAAGGAAGGAAGTCATCCTAAAGATCAGAAATAACACTGCTGACTAGAACCTACTTCCAATAAAGTTCATATGGGTAAGACTGCTCAGAGGTGGAAAATGTAACAAAGTTTTTACCAAGGCTCAACATAAATCCAAATTTTGCTTCTCCACAATTATCACTACTTGCTTCTATTCTGAGGTGCCTTTACAGTGTCACACCGAGCCAAGAGTTTCCACTGTGCCTATGTGGTAGGCACTGTATAGACACGATACCCAAGGAAACACTCCTCACCCAGGCAGGAGACTATGCAACAGACTGTGTGATGCCTGATAAAAAAGACAGACAGAATGAGGGACTGGGCTGTGACAAGGAAGGAGTTCGCTGCCGCCTAGTAAAAGACTCAGAGCAAAAACTACACATCCAACTTCCAAAAGAGTTTAACTGGAGTTGTGGACCTAAGGCTTCCACTTTTATCCCCTTCCCATTGACAGCTTTCAGATACGCTTCCAGAAATGATCCATATACAACTTAGTTCAGGTCACCTTTCTGGGCTTGATTTCAGCGATGAAGTACGGTTTGGCAGTGGCAAAGTGGCAGACCTCTTCACAGCCTTCTCGGAGTCAATATTGTCCATCTCACTCTTGGAGCGGGGAACAGAAAGCTGGGTTCTGCCTGTAGGATAAATCACATATAGGAATATTGGTGAACTGGATAAGAGGCAAATAAATATATGCTTTACATGCCCTCTCTGTTTGACAGATTAAACAAGAAATGTGAATTACTTACTGTCCTCAGAATAGGAATAACGAGGAGAGTATGAATCAGAATCTTCATCTGAAAGACAAAAGCATTTTGCAAGTAAGTTGAGAAATCTCCAAAGAAGAAGCACCAGAGACCCTTTAATTTCTCCTACTAAGGCATTGACCATAATTTGAGTGATATGCCCAATACTTACCATAGGGAGAGTATCCTAAAACATAAAATTCCAATGAGGTTTAAATTGCATTTGAAAACATTTCCTAGATTAGATATAAATATTAATATACTACTTACACTAATACCTTTCTCCAGGCTCTCAAAGTACTTTCGAAAATAATCCCTTTTCATCATAAAACTCCTCTATAGCAAGGGTTAATAGATTCACTTTATCAAAAGCTGAGAGATAAATAGAGGATCCAAAAGCCATAGTATATGATTAAAATAATTCATTAGGTGCTAGACACAGTAACTGAGCTGAGGAGTCCTGCTGCCAATCACATATGATTTTTGTATTTAGCTGTCAGAGAGCATCCAAAGGAGGGCAATGAAGGTGGTGAAGGGCCTTGAGGTGAAGCCGTGTGAGGAGCAGCTGAGGTCACTTGGTCTGTTCAGCCTGGACAAGAGGAGACTGAGGGGAGACCTCACTGCAGTTACAACTTCCTCGTGAGGGAAGAGGAGGGGCAGGCACTGATCTGTTGAGTCAGGGGAGATTTAGGTTGGATATAAGAAAAACCTTCTTCACCCAGAGGGCGGTCAGGCACTGGAACAGGCTCCCCAGGAAACTGGTCACAGCACCAGCCTGACAGAGCACAGGAAGCGTTTGGACAATGCTCTCAGGCACATGGTGTGACTCTTGGGGTGTCCTGTGCAGGGCCAGGAGCTGGACTTTGACGATTCTTGTGGGTCCCTTCCAACTCAGAATATTCTGTGATTCTGTGACTGCAAAGAGATTTGTGAGCAAAAGTACTACTAATACCTCTGCAAAGAAACTACTAAATGTGACAGAGAAAAAGACAGAAAAACAAAGAAGAGGAAGCTAGAACAAACTTGATTAAAAAAAAAAAAACATTTTAAAGAAGTGTTATGTGAATTTAGTGATGCCAATCAACAGGTTGAAACAATTTCCAACTTTTCTCTCAAGATCGATCAGATGCTACAGCCAATCTCATCTCCTGGAAAAAAACAATCTGGCTAACACAGCTGACCTGAAGTTGCAGTTGAGTCTTCATCAAGGCCTTTCAGGAAGACTCAGAGAAGTCTAAACTTCTCACCTATCTGCTTTAGTTCTCTTGGTAAATGAATTAGAAGGTTAAAGTTCCAAAAGTCTTGGTATGCTTATCATAACCTTCAGGTTAAGAAAAACAAAGGTCAATTTTCAGGCCAATTTCCATATTTTAAACCTTAATGACAGAAACCAAATATTTATATTACACTGAATTGTTGACAGAAATGACTGGTATTCTTAAATATAAGTTTGGTTTATTCAGATAGAAAAATACTTGGTAAGTCACAAAACTCTCAGTAGTCCCTACAAATACAGATGGACAAATGTTTAAAACTATCTTCACAGCCATTCACCTCTAATAATCTTATTCAGTGCTGGTAATCAATAAAAAATAATGTTATAATTTTTACTTGAAGAGAAATATCAATATTCATTATAGCTCAGCATTCAAACAAGAAAACCATACAATAAAAAGTCACTTCAGATAATTGCTATTTTCCAATTTCTTAGATTCTAATATCTACAATAATGAGGAGAAGAGGTATGTTTTGTCTCTGAGTATCTTATAAGGAAGAGTGGCTACATTTCTTTCCTTTTTACATAAGAAATACTGAAACGGAGAAATCTGGAATGATTTGATAATGTTAAAGAGTAAATCAGCACTGAGTATTAAAACAACATCTGTTTCTCAAAGCTGCATTCTATCTATGGGACTCTTCTTCACAGAGCAGAAAACCACAAGTTTGTAACTCCAAAATCTGATTCCTTTAAAGAAGAGAGGCTGTTTCCCTCTAGATGGTAGAGAATCTGCAGGGTTAGGTTCAATTTCATGGATTGGACATATTCTGTATGTTTCTAGAAACTCTGAATATATTTTTGAAGGGAGCCCAAATCCTGATGTTTCTAGGAGACCTTATGCATCAATCCATTCTGACATTAATTGTGTGAAAGTGAGCCTCCAACCCATCTCTGTATAAACACTGCCACTGAAGACATATCTTTGAAATGTTTTCTAAACAAAAAACATGTACTCCGAAACGTGTACTCCAACCCCTCCAACTCATTTACATCATCAAATATTTTGTATTTCTTCTCAAGAAAAGAATCCAAGCAAATATTAGAGAAATGTCTCCCAATATATTGAGAATAAAAATTAGTGTTTGGTCTAATAAAATTTCAACTATATAAACTAGCAAACTACTTTCATATGCACATTTCTAAGTGCATAGGAGACATTTATGGGAAAACAGACTCTTTAATATATTACCATCACTGGGTTTGCAAACTACGTTAGTCCAGATGAGTAATACGGATTTTCGAACCTCATTACGAACAAGGAAATATTCTCTGTAAAACTCTTTTATCCATTAGTTACTGAAACTGTTTCTCCCTCACCCATACCCACATACCATTCTGCCAAGAGAAAATAACTTACCCTGCATTACGATTTGCAAGGCAGGACTCCTCACCTAATATGTTTCGCCAGGAAATTACCAAGTGTCTTAGATATCTGTATGACACTTCACCCACATTCATTTTAACAGTGAAATGCACCTTACATTTCTTTGCCTTCTTTCAGCATCTCAGCTCGTATTGCATGCTTTCTTCTTACACAATACCCACCAGATGTTTAATACAAACATTGAATAAAATGGTTAATTAATAGTCTCACCAGGGTTGGCTTGAGGCACAGGCTAAGTAGGCAAGTTCCTAAATTGCAGGATCTAAAGTGTCACCAACAACTTCCCAATCAGGAGATGTCTGTACACCCAATGTGTGCAGCAGATTCCAATATTTCTCATATGTAAGTATTTTGCACAGTCACACAATTTTCACTGCAACAGATGCTATTTCACCATGCCTGAAATATGACTGCAAAGTATTCTGATTTGAATATGAAGTTTAAATGAATCTGCTGAGCACATGAAGAGATAAGGTAAAGACCTTAAGTATTATTTCAAGTCGCAAGATGTGCTGATGAGGCCAAACTCTGTCCTTGCCTAGATATGCCAAGTGCACCTAAGACCAGCCCTGAACCTATGTTACCAAGTTATTTTTATTTTAAAAGACTACACTGAGGGACTGATCCAAAACCCACTGAAGCAAGCAGCCTTTTTACCAATATGCTTCAGTGACATTCTGGGTCTGGCCCTAATGCTATGTTAATGTTAAAAACCAGAAGCAAATAATTAATGAAATTTATTGATTTGAAAGGAGGGGGAGAAATCTCAGTTAAACCATCTTTACATGTAAAGTCAGCAACCTAGACATGTTAAATCATCACTGCACACGCAACTGATAAGCGCATAAAACCAAGCAAACCCCAAGTTTGCAGCATTAGTCAAATACTAGTTACAAAGCCAGAGGAGCACTGCAAAGCCAAAAAGGCATCATACAGTCAAGGCAATGCTTAGAGTGCAGCAAATCATTATGAGGCAGCATAACGCTCAGCAACTAGAAAAAACTCCGGGAAGAAAATAAATGGATAAGGCAGCATTTGTGCAGAAAAATATATATATATGGACCTTTATTATTACCTTCAGAGATAGGACTAGGAGTAGACGCAGGAAACTGGTATGTAGGAGAATAAGGATTGTCTTCTGCAGCAGAGAAAAGCAGTGGATTTTGAGACTATCCACAATGAAGTGGAGGTTCTGCTTCATCCCCCAACTTCTATCACCGTATCATTTTATTCCCTACTTTAATAAACTAGGGTAGATGGTATCATACTTTAGAAAAAGATTAATGGATTAGCAAAGATTTAGTTATTTTATGCATCACAAAAGAAGGTATACTGGGCATAACTGAATTTCCAGGCAGTGTAACAGAAAGCTAGAACCTGAATCTAGTTACTATTAGGGCACTATAGTACAGTTAACTCAAAGCACAAGACAACAGATACTCTGACTAAACTTCTGGTACCTTCAGGTTTTTGCTGGATTTCAGGAAGTTCAGGAAATATGTAGGTAGGGCAATAAGGGTTTTCTTCAGGATTGTCTAAGGAGAGGAACATGATTTGCAAAAAAGAACAGAGAGGACAGATTTAAAGGGGAAGAAGGGCGAGCCAAGAATCCATTCAAGCTGACTCAGAACAGTCCCTCTCCTGCTGATGTTCTAGCATGACACAACCTAGAACGCCTCTTTGTTCATTGCTGCCTTGCATGTCTGGGCCTCGGGAGAGATCCTGGAAGCCAAGGGGACTGAACTCATTCTCCTCCATCTGAGCATGGGCTCTAGCTGAGCTAAAGAACCTCTGTTAGGAGCAGCAGGATTAGGAAATAGTTCAACCCCTCCTCATTCCATCCACTACAGCACAGCGTTGTTCTATGCATAAAGCTCATCAGGACAGCACCTGCAGCAGCGAATACAGCTCCAGTTTTGCATGCTCCACATTTTGTTACAGAAGCACAGACCTGAGCTGCGCTTGCCTGCGTGTCAGGCTGTTCAGAGGGCTCAGTTTGCAAATGCTACTGCAGCCATTTCTTGCACACAAGAAAAAAGTGAATGTATCAGCATAGAAATGCCCCAAGGTGGGAATCCCCTGAGAGTGCACCACTACAAAGTTTCGAAGTCCTCATCACAATTCTAGGTTTTTAAAGGAGAAAGATAAGGGTTTTGAAAAAGCAGAGTTCAGATTTTGAATTCACAAAAATTTAATGGAAACCTTTCCGCTGGTTTCAGTGAACTTCCAATCATGCTTTGTTGTGCAGGTACTAAAACTTAACAGGGTAAAAAGTTTTCTCTTATGCACAGAGAATTTTCAGGGATAACCTACTGTATTTTAAAAGTGTGTGGATTGGGTTAGCTGGTAAAACTGGACTTCAGGGATCTATTTTCTCTAAGTATGGAATTATTACAGGCTTTTCTGGTCTCAAATAGTACACTTGATTTCATGAGGGCACTGCAGTTCACCGTTCAGAACAACTCAGACTTTTCTTTGGACTTTGCTGTTCTCTCACCTTTGACTTCAAATATTTCAAATACATTGGTTGAGTTCTGTGGTGCAGAGCAAACACTAATTAACATAAAATGCTTTTATTTAACATCCAGTACAATTCTTCATATGAATGAAACAAAATGTCATCAAGGTGGTCTTTTAAAGTAAATCAAAACCATCTGTGCTACAGTACCTCTGTTTAGCTTGTGGATCTGTTTGAACATCGTCTTGTACCAGTCCTTTGATCTGTCTGTATTCTATTGGAAAAATAAACATACATAGAAATAATCAACAATGGCTTTACCAGCCTTTCAAAGTTATTACAAATCTTCCAACATTGAAAAAAATTTACACTCTGCTATGTGAAAGCTGTATGATGTTAATATTCCGGAATATGAATTATTTCACTCAGCTATATCATCTCTCATGAGGTTTCACTCAAGTAACTAATAATGTACAAGCTTTGCAGAGACGGGTTGTAACCTCTGTAGGACTGCAGATTGTATGAAATGTTTTGTATATTAATCTGGTTCGACATCTAAAATTAAACGTCTTGCCTGTTTTAGTCATACATACCAATTTCCTAAGTATTCAGTGGACAGTTAGAAACATCGAGTGTTTAAGTCATTCCAGACACTAGTTGTAAGAACAGGTTAATAATTCTTTTCATAATTTCCCTGAACACTGAATGAATGTAATCACATATAAAAGAGGTATCTGCTAAAATGAGACAAAACTCTCCTTTCGCTGCTATATGGGAAGGAAACAGAGGAGCAGAAAACATTATTTTCAGATATTGTGAGAAGAAATACTAATTTTTAATTTTCTTTCCCCTGAGGCAGCTGAAACGGGTCATAGATAGCAAATGGAATAATTTATCATAAAATGTATTGGAACTAGAATTCAATCTTCCCATAAATCTCTGCAGCTTTTGTGAGTTCCCTCAGTCCTAAAGCAGGTAGAACCTAGCCCAGGTTTTGTGCATCAACCGCATGCTCAGTGTTGTCTTACCCTCAGTGGAATCCCAATATCATCGACAGAGGTATCGGCCATGTGGTGAGGGCTCTTGACAGCGCTTCTCTTTTCTTCCACTGCCCTCTTCTCACTTGGCACTGTCTCCTGAACCGGCTTGTCCCGTAGAAGTGCTGAATCAACTTTATCAGAAACTAATCTGTCTGGCACTGAATCTGGAAATGACAATGGGGGATTTTTACCTCATCCCAGCATTTCACAACATTACCATATTACACTCTTTTAAGGCAAAAGTCCTAGCAAGTAGTTGATGAGACAGACTGTGCCACTGCTGGCTGTGCTTCGCAGCTAGGCTGAAGGAAATCTCCCAAGAAAATGCCTGATGCCAGCCAAAGCAGGTGAGCAGCTCTCAGGTAGTTACCGTCACACATCTCACAACAGTCTCAGCTGTCATATAGGACAACAGAAAATTTTGGTATCAAGAACTGTTTGACTAAGTAATAACTCTACAATGTCAGTCTTCATCAAAAAGCACCAGTGGTACAGTCTCCTGTACATCTTTTTTTGCTGATTTCAGCCTAAAGGAGCACGGTATGTGGTAGTGGTACACTACTTTTTAACAGCTTGCATTCACCTGTCTGACAATCCCATTTGTTGCAGACAGTATATAATGTTTCCAATTCATTTCCATGCTCTAATCAGAGTGTGTAAACAACAAACGTTGTTCAAGCACTCATATGACACGATTGCACAGGAGTCTGCATAAAGATGGAGGGAAGTAACTAATTTCTTCAGATTGCCTTGCCTCCAAACCGGAATTCCTTGACACTGCCCAAGTGACACCCAGAGGCAGCAGCAGGCGTCACCAAGGGACTTCAGGTTGCTCTGAAGCTCTACTCTGCTCTGCAGAGCTGTAGCACAGCAACCCTTAGTCAAGGATTTTTTTCCATGTGGATTTCCTGGAGAAGAAACACCTGCAATTTTAGTCTGCCTCATCAAGACTTTTTCAAATCTGATAATTTTTACATCACTGCATGCATTGAAGAGAGAAAGATATGCTTATTCACATGCACATCCCCATCCTGCCCAAAGCCATTAAATGTGTAGAAATCTGATAGGGACAGACAGCAGAGGAAAGGCTCGTGCATAGCAATGCATTGACCTGTTGGTACCTTGAGCAAACACAATTCTGCCCTGCAAAACTCAGAACTGAAGGATTTGCGTTTAAAAGGTTGGTAAATGTTGTGACTTAGGACAAAGAGAGGAGTAATTTAGGTGTTTGGTATATTCCTTTGCAGTTCCTGGGCAGCGTGTTTGCTAAAGGCACCCCACAAGTTATCAAAGCAGCAGCTTTGCTCCAGCAGAGGCAGCAGCCGGGGGGTAGCAGACCTTTCACATCGTACCTGCCAGGCTACTAAGCCTTTTTTGCTGTTCTGTGGTAAAGGAAGAAACAAAACAAAAAGAAATACAGAACAAATGTGTGAGACATAAACAGCAAGTGCTCTGGTGCTGCATTTCTGACAGGCAAGAAATATGCTGTAGAATGATAGCAGCTGCTGGAGAGAATCTGTTTTCAAATACCCTGCCAAAGTGACAGCCCACAGTCCCTTCTCCACACAGCAGCCTCGTGGAATAACATAAATCTCATGATGCAGTGACCAACACATTTGCAAAGAGCACTTTAATTTAAATTTTCATTTTTTTCATAACATCAGAGAATGAAACATTGGACAGGACACAGTTTGAAAACCAGTAAAAATTCACAGAGTCAAGCAACTTGACAACTAACTCTGTTACCATTATCATGAAGTACATTTTGAAATAATATTGCTGTAGCATTTCAAAAGGATCTAAGAAATGATCGAGTCATTGGTGCTTGCTGAGTCTCATCACATATTACTGAGCCACAGATTCAGTGATTTGCACACAGACACAGCTTGAAGGCTTTGATTCTCGAAACGGTCCCCTTGGTTAGAGGCTTTTCATTAATGAGTTCCCAGACTGGGATATTTGTGGTATCTCTCAGCAGGTTTGACCACCCTAAAGTTAGTGCTTTCTAAAAGGATGCCCAAATGACTTACCCAAATCACAGCTGGGAATAAACCAAGAATGCTTAGCACTCTGTACTCTGCCTTTTTTACTCTCTAGCAATTAATTCTTTTCCTTAAAGCATGAAAGCCATTTGAAAAGAATAAAACATTTTACTGACATAAAAAGTACAAACACTTTTGAAAGCTCGTACTGTTAGAGCAAAGATTAAAAAACTTTAATGTATTAACCACATCTGTTATATATTCATGATAGACCATGCCATGCAATGCCTGCACAGGAAATAACTGTACTTTGAGGTGGCACAGAACACTTGCCAAGCAAGTCTGCAGTAGTAACAAACCTCCAGGTATGTGCTGTTTTCTAGAGGAACCCACCTTCACTAGATACTTGTACTAAGTGGATCTTCTCAGCAAGGGAGACTGGTATTTCTCCTCAGTGTAGCTCCCTCATCAATACCTCTGAACTTTGTTCTTTAGCCCCAGCTCTCTGCCCTGCTGACCACTGATGGCAAGCTGCTCCTGTACATTATGTTCACACAATAGCTGCCAACAGAGGAAAAAAACCCCTACATGCACTGGGTGAAAGCAAGGGTCAGCACTCTGAGCCAGAAGAATAGATGGGAACCACCTGCTGCAGGGTGGGGTAAGCAGGCCACCAGGAATAGGTTGCTGTATTATAAGAAACTGCAACTGAGAAATGCAACAATGCCCATCTCTGAAACTTGGGAGGAAAAAATGTAAATGAGAATGGTCTCAGCTTCAACCATCACTTCACAGAGGAGAACTGTGTTGAATCACTGAGCTCTTCTGACAAGAACATGTAGTTTAAGGAGTCAATGCTTGAGAGTTTTTTCCTCTTTTCCACAGAGGAGAGAATACCATGAATTAATAGAGTTTTCATGAAAAAACCCAAATGTACTTTTTACATGAAGGGGAGATTTCCTTTCGCCTTGTTTCTCTGTGTAGGAAAGGGAGCAGTTGATGGATAGAAGCAGAAGGAGCAGGAGGTGTCTGCTGTTTCACTCTCCTGCCTGACCAGAGTCAGACTGCAGCCCCAGACACACACCAGATAACTGAGGATTTCACCCTTGATCTTGTGTTCTGGGACTGTAAGCAAAGGCCAAAAATTTGTAGGCTTCTCAGAGAAAGGGTCAAGCAGAGGGATAAAACTGCTGGCAACAGTGAAGGAATGATTATAGATGCCTTCATAGGTCCCCCAGAGGAGGTAGCACTGGAGGAGACTAAGACTTGAAACCAGTAAAAAGAAAGGGAAGAAGAACCACATCTTGGGGTGACTTTATGGTGCTGTATCCCCTATCGCCTGCTCTATGCCAGACATGAATCCTGTGCCTTTCTGTGTCTTTAAGCTGGGTCTGAGAGAAAGAAGAAAAAGAGCCAAGTGGTTTTGTGCTTCAAGGACACATACACTCCCCTGCATTTTTCGCTGCTACAGAGCGGAGGAAAGCATCTTAGTGGTTTCTTTTTCCCCTCAGCTCCCAGCTCTCTGCAGCAGAGAAGAGAGGGGCATTCTCTTGTTTTTTAGCTGGCTTCTTGTTTGTTAGCTAAAGCACAGAGCCCTGGGACTTTGGCTTCTTCTTCTTCTCTTCTGGACTGTTCAGCAACACCAGAACATCACCGGGAGGCCCTACACCACAGCCCGGAGGGGCCCACACTGAACCCCAGCTCTGGAGAGAGCCACACCCACAAAGGACTTTGAAAATCTTCCCAGGTCTTCTCCACAGTGAGAGGTTTTATTATTTAACATTATTCATTCTTTCTTTTCTGTGCCTGCATGCACTTTACTTATTAAATAAATAGTTTATTTCCACTTTCCTCTGAGGAATTTCTTTCCGAACCTGGTGGGGGAGGGGCTACTGAAATCTGCCTTCTAACAGAGGGACATTCATTTTGGATGTTTTCCTCATAAACTTGTCTCAAACCAAGACAACCAAGTATTTGAGAACATGTTTAGTGCAAAATAAAGGCATTGAAAAGAAAATTTGCTAGAAATAAACAAGAGGATTTGAAAATACTTGCTTATAAGTACGAATTTTATTCAGTTGATATTACTGAAATCCAGGAGAAAAAATTCTGAGATCTTTCATCACAACTTACTGAGGTCAAGCAGATAAAAAAGGATATAGTGTACTTTCTGTGTTTCAAATGCCATTATCTGTTTCTAAGTCTCTGATAGCTCCAAATCAAAGGATCTTAAATGCAGATCAATGAACTAGCAAATAAAGCACAAAATAGTAAGGAGTAATAGTAATAAGTAGGAGATGTCTGGTAGGACAGTCACTTCAGAGAATAAGAGAACTAACTCCCTAAAAAGCAATCAATAATCCACTGAGGAGAAAGAAAGTCACATTATCCATCTGGAAGACTAAACTACTGGAGACCTCAGACATCCTGCATTAAAACGACCTTGAAATTTCTAATTTACAGGCTATTTCAGAGCACGCAAAAGGAATTTTTACTAAACATCATCTTGACGTGAAGGAATTGATTTCAGTACCAAACATAATTAACCATTCAGGGGAAGGTGGAACACAGCCTAGTAACAATTTGTTATTTGCCATGAGAGCAACCTAGTTTTGAGCAGATAAGGTTCATAAAGATGAAACCAAATACGAATCATGTCACCCAGGACAGAAATTCAATAGATAATTAAGATGTGAGAACCATTTAAAAATACTAAGTTAGCAGATCGAAATTTTAATGGTCTGCTGGGATAAATCCTAGATAGGAATAGAAGCATAAGGAACTGCAGGAAACCCTCAACACATAAAAAGATGGGAAATGTACATCTACATCTACAAGAAGGCAACATATGCTGCGAAATGAAAGAAAATTACAGTGGAATAAAAGCATTAACAGAATGTCTCAGACTCAAGAACAGGTTTGAGGCACAAGAAGAATAAACAGAAACCTAGCAATGATCTTGTTCTTTTACAAAATAGGCACGATGGTACTGTTCATAAAAGGGCAGGAAAGATGACACATCTGATTACTATTTCCATTCTGCACTTGAAAAAAAAAGCAGAAAAAAAAAGTATGATGTCTTACTTTGCCTGATGGAGAAATACTTTCCACTACAACAGTAACTAAGGACTATGCTGAAGGACAACAACTGAGGTCAGACAAAAATGAGCATGTTCATATAAACCAGAGTTAAGAGTTTTAGAGCAGTTTTCTGCTCTAAAGAGAGCAGTTATGGAGATTGGGCCATTCATCCTCAGTATGTCTTGGAACACAAAGGAAACTCCACAGGACAAGGAAGAAAGCAAATGTTGTGATGACCTTTGAAAAAACATTAGTCTGATGGTTGAGACATCTGTCTGTCAAGTCAGCAATAATGCCATAAAAATGATTTATATGGGATCTTCTAATAAATACATAGTCTGACACAAACAATGTCAATCAATACAAATTTATGACTAAGATGCCTTGTCAGACCAACATGATACAATGTTACAAGTTTGACTGATACAGACTGAAAAACAGGGATTAGAATGATATACTTCACAGTCATGATCAAATTGCATATCCAGCCAAGATCTGTATCACAGAAAAAAATGATGAGAGAAGGCTCTTCAATCTATCAGGGTAAAGTATCATGAGTGCTAATGGTCAAAAGCAATATTCAGACAGGACAAACTGTTTACCGTGAAGGTAATTAGTAAACAGAACAATTTCACATCAGTTCTCTCAGATATCATCACATTATACAACTTTGTCTCTCATGCTCCTAAAGTTCACAGAGAGAAAATATGCTTGTGTTGTATACACTGAAACACTGCAAATTTAAGGAAAAAACAAAGACCAAAAGCATATCCCACCTCAAGAAAGTCAACAAAAAGCTTTGCGATTTAAAAAGGCTGCCTCAAATCAGATTTTCTCCTCTTGAAGCAGCTGAGGAATCCAGACATCCTCATTCAGAAGCACATAAGCAAAGCTTCTTCGGATGCTAGCAAAAAGGAGGAGATAATCCACTCATTACCCCTTTAATCTGCTGGGCTACAGTGAGAACACTATCTTCAGGATCAAAGACTGAAGGCTGTTTTTAAGAGGCACTGACAAAAATCCCATGAGGGACTGCAAAGGAGCGCATTAATGCTGTAATTAAAATGGCTACAGAATGAGAGTGCAGGCCTTGACCCTATTTTCTGATTTTATTTCTTTTCTGTGCAAAAGGTAAGCCACAGCACTAGAATTTCCCAAGTCCACTAGAAATCAAGGCAAACTGGACTGCATCTCTGTGGCCCGTTACAAGCTACAGTCTTTAGTGATGCACAAGGAACTGGGAACCTGTGGTAATGCCAGCCATCAGGAGAACTAAAAAGGACAAGCAAAGTTTCCCTCCAAATCCAGAGGTAAAGAGATGGAACTATCCATTCAGCTTCTGTGAGAAAGGCATTGATTACTGGGAGTTCTCAAACAAGGCTGCTTTGCTCATATGCAAATCCAGAGCTCAAGGATTACTGCAGTATGAGTTTGAGTTGATCCAGTTACTGATAGCGGAACAAATTGCCAAGATCAATTTGTGGGCAAGCAGATTATTTACTACTGGACAAATTATGCTACAAATTCAAGGTCAAATCTCTCCCACAGTAACAGAAAATACAGCTGCTTTCACACTGAAGTAGCTGAGAAGTAGCATATTACCTTTTCAAGCTACCTCAAGTTTCCTTGTTTCTACAGATACCTGAGAGCATACACCCTTTTCACCACACCAAGACACCTGACAGCTGTTACCTTGCAATAGCTTATTCATATGTCCACAGCCCAGTTAAAAACCTCTCCCCAGCCTCAAAGAGCTTCTGATCCACAGGTTTTAATTAGAAAAAACATACCACTTTCACTTGCCTGTTGTATGTTCCAGTCACTAAGACTTTTCTGAGGCAACTTTGTTAGTTCTTAGTAGTCTGGACCTAATTATCCACAGCACACACATTCTCCAGTTCCTTGTAGCATAACAGTTTGCTCATTTTGAGCCACAATTATCTAAATGCAAGTCTCCTTACCTCGATTGTGCTGCAAGAGGACAATAGTGGGATTGACGATTGTGGTAGAAGGATAGGCAGAGGCAGACTTGCTGATGGAAGTGATGGAGGTTGGATAGTCAGTGCCAGGCTGGGGCACTTCATTTAGCACAGGACCTGGGTCCTGAAAAGAAGAGCAACACATCATTAGCAGCATGCAGAAGGCTGCTACACTAGGAAAAGCTGGAAAAAACCCCAACATTTTAGGCTGAATGAGGAAGCAAATTTTAGTAAAAAGGGCATAAGCACAAGTATTACCCTGCTCCTTGTGTATACCCTGCTCATTGTTAATGAAATTAGTTTGCTAAGGCAGTACTATTGTTACTGGGTGTTGGGTTTCACAACTCCAACCCCAAAATAGGGCACTAAGTTCATCTAGCAGACTCTTTGGAGCAAACACAAGGTGTCAGAAATGAGCAAATCTGGTTGGGGGGGGAAGATGCGGACATCTTTCCCCTGATACATCCACACACAAACATTTGTTCCAAGAGTATTCCTTTCACAGCAAGTCAGACATGCAAAACTCATGCAGTTCTGGAGTGAAACAGTATTACTGCAGCTGGTTTGGTAAGAAAACTCTAAGGAATTAAGTTAGCACCATCCCTCAGGAGACAATGTGATACCTACCTGATTAAAGTAATGACATAAAAAAGCCCCAAAACTGACAGAGGGTAAAAAGTAGGACTCTAGGAAGGAAGATGGCTTTGCCATTGGAGCACAGATAGCAAGCTGCTCTTGCTCTCCCTAAAGCATCCAGGTCCAGTATTTGCTTATTTCAAACCCACCTCTGATATCCCCACAACTCTGGCTGCTCTGTAGAAATACAGGCTGTGTCAGCAGAGAGACTTTGAAAACTAGCTCACCTTTGAGAAACCTCAGTGCACGGAAACTGGACTTTTGGTGGTAAGGTGGCTAAGATAAAGAAGGGATGATGACTAAAGACTGTGTGTGCATCAGTTTAGACTGAGACTTTTCAAAGCTTCTTAAAGAATTTGGACACACAATTATCCTTAATGGGGACTGAGCATCCAAACAAAGAGAATATGGGACAGCAAACCAAATTCCTGCATTCCTGCTGCTCCACTGTCAGACTCAAATGCTGCAAGCCAGTGATCTGTAAAATCAGCCGAGTATTCAAGGGTATTTTCAACATCATTAAAAAAAACCCCCGAATATGCACAGAGTATTGCTCCAGAAAAATCCCTACTTCCAGCTTTTCTGGCTAAGTGCAACTGCAACTCAGTGCCCTTCATACACACCAGCATCAGATGAAAGGACTTAGAGCATCAGGCAGGGGACTGAACAGGGGCCAAAGTGAGGCCTGGCACCAAAGCTCAGAGATAAATCATAGTGACAATTGGCCATAATCAGAACAAGCACCTACAGCCCCTCCAACCTTGAGGGGAAATGGGGAAGAACAATCTTGTTCTGTTGGATAAAGGTGATCTTGCTTCAAGCAGCAGCTGGTCAGGCCATAGACATTTCATGGGGACAGAAAAGAACCAATGATCTTCAGAAAGAGATGTCCCCCAAGAGAGACCCAGCCCCATTTTTCTGACTGTGATAATATTCCAAACAATGCAATTAGGGAAAAGAAGGAAGAGTCAGGGAAAAGTGTGAGAGTTGGCTTTGAGCTTCAATTTGATAACTAAAATACAAATAAGAATCCCTCAAAGAAGAGGCATGCTGGATCAGGATAGGCTCAGTAGCTGCAGAGAAGTCACCAAAGAGGGTGAACAAAGACCATTTAAATCATTGTGGAAAACAGCTCTGTAACTACATGCCTGAAGTGAACATGTCCAAAAGTGTTTCAAAACTCTCATCTCAAGAAAGTCAGGTACAACAAAATTTCCACTGCTCCCCTATGATTTGGATGCCTCCTGATTTTTTTTCTGGAGTCTGCAGACAGGCTCCACTAAAAAAAAAACCACAGAACAACCCAAAAACCCCTCCAAAACACAAATAAACACAGAACATCAAACAAGCAAAAAACAAAGTAAAACCAAAACACCAAATCCAAACTTTCATTCATTGCTCTCTGCAATAAAAACCCTACCAATTTCAATAAAAGTAGAAAAGTCAATGCTGAGAACTTTTGAAAATACCATCCTTGGTTGGTTTTTCTTCTTTCCCCCAGCCCACATGCCTGTTTGCTAGATCCCTATAGAGTCAAAGGGCAGAGCAAGCATCATCATGAGAGAATGCAGTTTCTGTTGAACTTCTTCCTTGTCCTCACAAGCAAGAAAAAAAAAAAAAAGGTGGCTGTAAGACTTTCAGTACGAGGAGGGTAGGGTACTTTTTGCCTCCTCTGCAGTTTTAACTGAGAGCTACTTTTCCTCCTTGTCCCCGAGGACTTTTTAAAATAGATGATGAGCTTAAAGAGAAACAAAACCTAACCCAAGAAGAACACAATAAATTCCAAATTCAAACTCTAGTGGACTGAATTATTCAAAATTTTCAAAGACAAGCAATTCCAAAATGAAGAGACACTGTCTGTCTAATCTATCGCATAGCACCTCAGTGCCTGGAAGACTCTTAGTACAGTAACTGATCTTATAACTTGTAGGTCATTGGATACTGGCAGCAATCTTACACTGATTTTATCAGGGATTTGTGTGGAGACCATATGGTCTTGTGGCTCCAAATGGAACAGAAAGCCAGCCCTAACCTTTAACTGGTCTGCTGTTACTGCTTTAAATGTTATTCAAACACAATTAAGGATGCTATAAAAAGAGCCTGAAGAGATCAGTTAGTTGCAGCTATTCAGTTTATGCAGAATTCATTATTCTGGGCAAATCCTGTGAAGACTCTCAAGGTGTACATCACCCAGCAGAACGGGCACAAAGGGAGACAGTCAAATGTTGCGAGAAGTCAAAAGAAAGTTCAAAGCTGCACAACGCAGGCAAACTGCATGCACTAGCACAGGACACAAACAAGGTTTCAGTTGTCATGCTGCTGGCAGGGAGTGAGTCATCACTCCTCCCTCAAGTTTAGTATTGCAAGGAGAAAGTAATTTTAATCCAGGAATACAAATTTAGGAAAAGGGCGAGGAGGGTACTTGGCAAGCTTACTGTACGTGAGATGACTCCAGTGATTTCAGGCTTCAAGCCCCTGTGCAAAGCCCCCGTGACTGGAGGGACAAGTGAAGGTGGTGATGAGAAGAATGGCAGTTTCGGGTAAACAGAGGGTAATGTGCCAGATGTGGAGGGTGCTTGGTTATGGTGGGAGCCCCTCTGGAGATGTGGGGGAATGAAATCGTCTAGAGTTGGAAAAGTCAAGGGTGAGCCAGGAGAAACAATCTCAGGGAATACGGAGCCTTGCCCGAAAGGAACCAGAGGCGGTGGTGGAGTGCTGGAGCTGCCTTCTTGTTGTCTGTCTGGATTAACCTGGAGGAGGGGGACTACTATAACTCCAGGCTGAGTTGAGGTGGTGGCAGTGGCATCCTGTAGGAAACAAGGTGTTGTTATGTATTGGGGGAGATTGGTACTTTAGTCTAATGCAGCCATATCGTGTCATGCAAGGAATGTACCCAAAATGATACAAAGCCCCAGCAGATCTTCTTTCCTTAAGGAGACACACTTCTTCAGGCTTGCAGCCCTGGCCTCTATGAACACAACATGTTTTCACAAAAATCTTCATTCACCCTCACCACCCCTCTTCTCCAGTTCTGTATAGTGAGGCTAAGTCAAATCAAAGAACAGCTCAGCATTTACCATCCCTTGAGAAGCTCTAACCATTACGCATTACAGGGTTTGCTTCTTTTACATCTCCCTAAAATGGAAAGATCCTCACCGGCCCAACCCAACTCCCTGCAAACACCACACACACACACACAAACACACAGATCAACGTTGAGGGGACACACACGGGGTGTTAAATATTATCAAGTAGAAGACCACGAGACTCAGGGTGACACAACAAGTGCTGAGAAATTAGGTAGGAGGGGAATGAAGCATTAAGGGAACATTGTAATGAATTAAAGAACTGTTCGCTCGGCTGGAAGAAAACAAGGTTATGGAGAAAACATGTACCATGCTGCGTCCCATTGCCTTGTATGGTGGCTGTCGCTGCTGAGTAAGGTAAGGCTCTTTTCTCATCCTGTCCTCTGTGGCAGCTGTGCTCTGGGGCTCTAGCACTCTGTCCCTCACAGCTTGCGGAGGTGATGACTGAGTCCGGGAGGGCTGGCCCGCACCATAACTAACTGCGTCTTTGCTGAGGACAATGTAAAAGTACGGCCTGGGAGGAATAGGAGGAGGAGGAGCAGCAGGAAGAGACTTTTCAGTGTCTGTTACAGAGGAAACAATGTTGGTGGCTGGTGCCTGAGTGAGCTCAGCGCCCAAACTGGTGCTGGCTGCTGGGTCATGTGTGGTGCCAGTGGAATTTTGAGACGCGCCTGAGCAAGTGCTGTTAGATAAACAAGCTACATATAGTTTGGTGACCTTTTTATCCGCCTTCGTCTCATGACTGGAATTCATTCCAGCCTTACTACTGGGATCTGCCCTGTCAGGGCTGCGTTGCATGGATGATGCACCTGATGAGGAGTGACTTTCCAAGAGTGGCTGCCCAGCATGCACCTCATCTTTGGGGTCTGAAGAGGGAGAACGCCCTGCTGGCAAGCCTTGCTTCCCACTGGCCCCATAGGGAGTAGGTGATGACAAATAACAGCGTGCACTGGTGTTTGGTGACGCACGCTGTGTATAAGGCTTGGGTGTATTCAGGTACACACAGTCCATGATGGGCACTGGCAACAGGTTGGTCGCTTTAGTGTCAGTGCGAGGACGCCATGCAAAGCTTTCCTCTTTGGGAAGAGGAGGACGGGGAGGAGCAAGAGCCTGATCAGGCAGAGTCAAGAAAGTAGGAAGGAGAGAGGAAACAGCATCAAATGAAAAGAAAAAGGAAGGAAAAAAATTAAATTCTGAGAACGAATTTGATCATTAGACTTGGGTTAAGCAGGTTTTAATACAGCAAGAATATAAAGCAAATACAGTATCTGGAAGGCCACTGCAGAACTCACTCACATACATCGCCTCACACATTCTTTCTTAGCACAGCTCACTGCAGCACACAACCCAGCCCTCAAGCCCCTGCTCACATGTTTCTCTCTCTGCGCTCAATAATTCTCACTACTGTATTGTTTCAAGAGGCCTGCACAGCAACACCCACCATGCCCCTGGGAAGCCTCAGTCAAGATTTAACATCATAGCCAACTAAATTCAGGCTCATGCTTGCATAACCAAACTCTTCCCAGCACTGGGGACACTTGAACTGCAAAGCCAAATTCAGAGCTCTAGGCCATCTCTGCATGTTAAGTGCACTGCTGAAAAATGAACATTGCCAAGTTTCACCAATGCTAACGAAAGCAGACATCATGCGAGTGCTGTAGCCTACCACAGCTGGCTAAGTAAAAAGTCAGCATTTCTTCATTCTAAAGGCTGGCTCTTCAATTCACTTTAGGATTTTTCCATCCTGAAAATGTTTTCAGGAAAACCAGAATAATTAAAGTTTCTTGAGGAACTGAGATCATCAGAATTTGCCTCCGGAATCAAGATCACCAACAGAGAAATCCTGCTTCTAGTAAATAATAAGAAAAGCTTTGCTGGTTTTGGTACTTGGCAACATATAGCTTGCTAACTCTAAATCACCTGCCTACTGCAACTCCAATACAGTGAATTTTTTCTGCAAGCCACACTGCTTTGAGATAAAATAACACTACAGAGGTTTCATTTTATTTATTGCTTTGTTGCCAGTAGCTGAAAACTATGATCTACTGGAAAGAAGAGAATACCCACCTGATGAACAGCAGCTCCCTGCATTTTTGCAAATTAACCCTTTGGAGACTGTGAAAGTAAGTTTTACACACACCCTGTTATTATACCTTTACGGGCAAAGGCTGCCTAAACCACTGCTAAAAATGTCAAAACCAGAGAATGAAGATGCCTTAACAGCTTGCAACATTCAAATCTGGGAAGAGACGTCCTTTAAAAGTCATCCACATATGACAAGCTGGGGCAAGCACCTATTCTTGTTACATGGATATAGACGTACAAAAATTTAATAAAATTACAGCTGCTGTTCCAAAATCTGCTGTCCTTAGGCTGCCCCTCTGCCCCCTCCCTCCCTTCTCTGAAGCACAAGGGAGAGGAGAAGTGGGTTGGTAAGTGCTGTTCTGAAGGGCTTCTGCCTCCGAACAGGTTCATTCCTTTTGGAATTTCTTCCACTTCAGCTCAGTTTGAACAGTAGTTCTTGAGAACTCTGTAACAAGTATTATGTGCACCAGTGCTCTCTCTGCTCATCAACAAGATCAGGAAAGGACTCCAGGACAGCTGTAAGTATTGAGCAGAAATGGATCTCTCTTTAGGGTGCTGCTCCTTCCCACACCTTCATTGGTGCTGCTCCTTCTTCCACTTTCACTTAAGGTGCCTGGTCTGTAGCATTGCTAAAGGGATCCTGATGATGAGAGCAGTCACACTGATAGGGGACTGGGCTTTAAAGGGACTCTGTCCCTCACAAGAATTCAGTTTCTAATGAAGGGCTTCCTTACCAGCTTTCAGACTGCTTCTGTGCAGACTGAGCACCCAAAAAAAAACAAACCAAAAAAGGATGACATTGCACTTCTCTTAGCAGATTGACTTCAACAATCTACCTTCAGGTACAAATAACCTTTTCCTTGTTGGAGTCTATCAGTTACAGTGTTAAAACTGAAAGGCATTTCCCCAATATTTTATTTTTAATGTAGGGTGCAACTCTGATTTCAGCCTGCAGCAATTTCTAGGAAATAAACCAATATAAAATACAAAATAATTACAGATGATTACTTCACCTTTTTTCTTGCGTTGTCCTCCTTCTTTGTTCACCCAGGAAACACTGTGGTGTGCCTGAATACATGAGCTCCACAACACTTTGCTGACATCAGTGTTAGCCCCATTTTAAAGGTAGAAAAAGCTGAGGCACAGGAACTTACCCATCTGCAGCCACGTTTGGAGTTCAACCCAGGACTCCTGATCATGAATCCAGTGCTTGAACCCAGATGATCACCCTCAGGGTCACAGAAGAAAGACTTACCTGTGGCTTGCTGTCTGAAGAAAGGTTCGGACGCACACTCCTATAACCCTTGGCAGCCAGAGAAGATGGTTGGGCATCCCCATTGGCATCGGTGTTAGATGACGACCTCCAATCATCTGTGAGGGGAATGAAAACTCAGATCACAGAGGATTCCCTCCAGTTGCAGGGTAAGTGAAAGGAGGGGACTCTTTTCATCCTTTTTCCCCCTCTTTCTCTTTTTTTCCCCCAGGCAACAAGAAAAAATTCCAATAAAGCAACGGAAGTAACAACAGAAGCAGCCAATGTTTATACCTGTTTCTGAGTTGTCTGGCTCCAGACCTAAGTGTTTCACAGAAAGGAGGGACAGAGGAGATGGGGGTGGAGGATAGGCATAGAGGAAAAGAAAGGGGAAAAAAATAAGCCATTACATTTCCAGAAAACATGTACCAATTGAAGTTAAGAGTCAAGTTACTTCATTTCACACATAAAATGCTTTCTGACAGGGCTGCGTAATTACCATAGAGACCAGCCCTAAACATGATGTCCTCCTTGTTTCTGACCTTTGTAAACACAAGGCAATTCATTCAGAGCAATGAAGAAACAATTGTTCATTGACATTCTTATTTCAGAGGCAAAAAGGCTGCCCAGCTAGCTACTTTCTAAAGCTGCAGCTTGACATCCAGACACCACAAATTACTGGAAATGTAGGGACCCTGTATTCAGATTATGAAGACATCTATCCTTAACAATATCACTGTTATGTGATTGAGATAAAAGATTACCAACAAATAGATCAAGTTTTGCAGACTAAGTGCATGAAGGGAGTTATAAGATATAACATCACTTTACAACCCAGTCCCTGCAGCTACATGCAGTGGTCTCATCACATATTTACCCACTTCCAACTGGGCTCCTCCCCACCCTGTACCCATTTTGCTGTTTAAGTTATATGCAAAAAGCTTCTCCAGCTCCAAAGTACATTTCATAAAGTGATTGAGAGAGTAAGCAAAAGAAGTATTAATGAGCTGATTTCCATCGTAATGGGCCCATTGCCATTCAAGCTGTTGGAAATTTATGAAGCCATCAACAGAAAGGAGAGAGGCAACAGTAGGGGGTAGGAGTGGAGAAACAGAGAAAGGCAAGCATAAAAAGAGGGTAGGTCACGGGTGGAGCAGAACGGGAGAATACAGAGCAGAAAGTGGCACATTAGGGCTAGAATTAATGGAATTGCCCTTTCTCCAACAATACAGTCAGAAACGATGTATGCTTTGCTTTCAAGAGCAAGTTTTACCCCCTCCCCCTTAACGGCATCTTGCCTTTGGGAGCTCATCCTCTTTGCCAGACCCACGACACTGGCCAGGTTTGTTATGCTTTGCCTGTCTCCTACAATTAAGTAATTACACGTCTGCTATTGAAAGACGGCAGAGCTCTGTGGCGACGCTGTCTGTCTGGGGGACGCTACCCCTGCTGCCTTGACAACCCGGCTGAATGCTGCAGTGGCAGCAGCACCACTCAGCTTCTTTCTGTTCCACCTCATGCCTGGGATAAAAGGAGGTGACATAGGCAAGCCAGGGGCGGGGGGGGCGGGGAGGGGGAAGAAAGGAAAGAACTGACGTTTTGGTGCTCCTAACAAACTTTAGTCAATGAGTGAGTGGTCATGAAAGCTGCACTAGGAGTCAATCTCTCTACTGGTCTGGTCCTTGCAAGAGGTTTCCAACTATGCTATGGAATTCTGGGCTTTAAACCATAGTAATAAAGTAAGCCCAAAACCCTGGACTGACCTGTCTTGAGGTTACTGTGAGTAACAGATTCCAGTTAACCTTCCACCACTTACTTTCAGGTTTCTCAACATCCTGAGGACATGGTGAAGTGATATTCCGATTCCCTTCATAGGATGGATTTGCCCGGAGGGTTACAGCTCCTTTTCCACTGCAGACTTTTGTGGGATCCATTTCTACAGGAAATGCACATGCACAGAAGAAACACATAGAAAGGGATGATGCAAAGCTATCAGGAGCCATCAGAGCTCTAGAGTAATTTTAGCATGGCTGCCTCCAGGTGAATCAATCTAGTAATGTTTGTGCAGATGAAGATTAGCTCTGTATTTAAAGCACTGAGAAATCAAAGCAGTTTTATATTCATGTAATCGATGAATGCAGCAGTTAAGTTCTGAGTTGGTGCAACAGAGCTAAGAAAGAAGGGGGGAAAAAATGAGTGAACCAAATGTCACAGGTCCATTTGCTTTATTTGTTCTACTTTGTACAGAGATACTTTGCTAGCAAGGACAGTCTACCATTACACCTGTGGCTCTTCCATAGGGATGTCCCAGTGGCATAATGCACATACTTTGTGTGCCAAAGCTTAAAAATGCCTTTTGTGGAGGACTGAAAGAGGAAAAAAACCCCAAAACTTATAACCACTGGAAGATAAGATCTTGTACGATCTAAAGGCAAGGCACTGCAAGCCACCTCCCTCTCATCTCCCCATTTCATGGCAGTGTTTCACCTTCTGACACAGGAAGCCAAATCCTGAAAAGCAGAAGGCGATTTAGCATATGCCCATTCAGATCAACCTGTGAGCCAGATACCAGATCATGCCAGCATCCTTGCTGAGGCACAGTTCAGCACAGCTTCTGTGCAGGCTTACCTCTGTGTATTTCAATCCATAATTTGGGTTTTCTCCCCCTGTCATCCTATTAAGTAATAACAAACCAGTACTTCAAAGCTATCTATCTTTCTCCCCTTACTTAAAATCCTTCTGGAGAGTTGTTTCCTTTAAGATACCTCTGGAAATAATAAGCCTAAAAAGTGTCTTGTTTCTCTAGGCTACTTCCATAGAAGAACACATCACCTCCTCTTCTCATGCACTATTAGTGACCCTGCAGCTGCCATCAGACTTCACTCACCCACACAGACGTACCAGCCCTACCATGACTGCACAGGGAGCGTGAAGAGGTACTGAGCACATGCATTACACAAGTGACAACACAGTAATTTTTATTTTTATGGGTTGAGTATCACGCTATCTCTGCATGGGGAAGGATGCAGCTCCTCTCCAAGAACTGCTATTGTAACAAAAATTATGCTTTCAGACTGGACAGAGGGGGCAAAGGCTGTTGTTTATTGTCCGGACAATGGCCCGTGTTTGTGCAGATCAGTATTCCCTGGCTGATTTCAGCAAGGTAATGCCCCATCAAATCCACACCAGTACAGTGACTACAGACCATGGTAACACCTTGGCTAAGGCTGCAAACCATGCAAACCATGGCCAGTGTGGCCACAATATGGAGAAAAATCAATATGCCAGATGGACAATAGCAGCGAGAGGAAAAATCCAATGAATGCCAAACTCCTGGCTCTCATTGAAAGCCCTCTGTGCTGGAATCTCCACTGTTCAAGCCTTTACATGGGCTTCCAATGCTTTAGGGATTTCACAAAAAGTATAGTTTCAGATCCATACTTAGGACTACAAAAAAGATGGAGTAAGTAAGAAGTCCGAGGATACTTTCCTATAGTTTAGCCTTTAGCTAATTGAGGCAGCATTGAGGCAGCCTTTGGGAGGGGAAAGACTATCCACCCAGACATATCAAAAGCTGCTTGATCCTTAATTATACCGCAACCGATCACAACTTAAGGTCACCCACATTCCTGGTGAAATAGAAGTCGACTTCTCTGACTGATTTTTGCATGATTCAGGTAGGGTCAGGAGTCCTTTTGCCCAAGAGTGCAGTTCTGGCTATCGTTCCCATCCACGCAGCACAACATACAGACCAAGGACTCTATGGACTCACTTTTAAACCACAGGACAAAGATTTAGGCTCCGAGACTCCAGTTTTAAGAGTGCTGTAACTGTAAAGCATGGACATGATGTTGGGAGTCACTGGGCCTGATACAAACATCCACAAAGAGTGCAGTGCAGCTGTCCTCCTACAACCCTATGCCTACATTTGCTTCACAGGCACTGGAGAGAAATGGAAACAGAGCTGAACATGTATGACATCTGAAAACATCATCTTCATTATACTGGGGGAGAATCAAATTTGGGAATCAATGCGGTTTTTTTATTTTCCATACAATGGGTTAAATGTGTATACTGAACCAAAAGAATAAGACTCAGAAAAAAAATGCTCTGAACTCAAAAAAATTAAAATGCTTTGAAAATATTTGAAAATAAAATCTTGCCAGACTATCTCACCTTGGGAGATGAAAACAAATGCCTAGAGTGATGAATTCCCTCACAATTTAGGTGAAATGACAGAAAACAAGAATCTGAATCTCTCAGTATAGAAATCCAGCAGATAGTAATAAACAGGACATCAGCACTGTACTAGTCCAACAAAGCACATGTGTGACAGATTAGGAGAGACAAGCAGTATCAGCTACACTAGTCTGACTGTCCAAATCCAGCAAAGTACAAGCATAATCTTGTACTTCTAGTGGGGAAGCATGCACTTGGGGAGGGCGTGAGACAGCCTATTATTCACATGTGGATTAAATTCAGTGCCTGCACAGAAAAACAAAACCATGTCACCAATGTTGAACTATGCTTGAACCATTTGTTTTCATAAAGACCAAAGATATGCAGGAAACATTCTTTGGTTCTTCAGGAGCTTGGTTCAAAATGAGTCTACAATAATAATAACAATAGTTTTCACAATCGAGCATTAGTAGGAGAGCTTACAATGATCCCAGATTCAAGTAGACACAATAATGTCTGCAGAAGAGCAGCATAACTGAGAACAGTGTATTGTGCCATCAAGAGCTAACTGCATTACCTACTGGTGAAACCTGCAGCTCTGGGAGGAGTGAGAGAAACATGAAGCTGAGAATTAGCCACAGCACATGGGTGAAGCAGAGAGACAATGACAGAGAGAGAAAAGAGAGACAGTGACGGCTAACTAATGCATGGCAGGGGAGGAAGGAAGAAGATACCTGTAGGCAGCACTAGGTGAGGAGAACTTTTCACTTTCTTCACAGGGATTATTTTAACGGCAGAAATAGAACGTGTACATAAAGGGACGTCAACAGCTGCAAACACAAAAGTGTAAATGGCACATCCAAAAAGGAAAGAACAGAATTTGGGAAGCATGCCACAAAATTTTCTAACGTACTTGGAGACACAATAGCAGGAAATTTCAAATACAAAAGCAGTCTAGAGAGCAATGATGCAACCGTTAAAAATATCCCTTCGTTCGCCCTAATTCAGGATGTGTCTGTTTTATGCAGCATACAGAACTGCTTACTGAATGGACTAACTGCTGACTGCCACTGTGCTGCAGGCAAAAAGAATCTGGAAGCATTAGCTTTTAGAAGCCATCGAAAAATTTTAGTGTAATCATTTAACTGAGGTACACTACATGCAAAAATAAAAATGTTAAGTAAAACATTAATATGGTTCAGTAAAAACAAAATAAAGTGAAAAAAACAAATACTGAAAGGTTGAGAGAAGAACACTAAACTAGCGACATTACATGAATTATGAATTTTATCACCCATTTTTTACAAGTTCAACAACAGAAGGAAGTGAAATAATCTTGCAAAAGGTCCTGTGCCGAAGGGTAGCATCCATACAGCTATTTCAGAAAAAAAATCCATCCATATAAACAGTAAATTGAAGAGATTTCTACCTGACTTCATCAGCTAGCACACTAATACTAAATGTGGTAACATTGGGGAAAACCATATACAGCACGATGCAAAATTCTAGCAATTGTTACAAAACTGTTCAAATCAACGGGTACAAAGAGGGGTCGTTGTGAAAAAGGCAGTACTGTTCAGAGGTGAAGCTCAACAAGAGCTGCCAAGATAAACATCTTGTATATCATGACTCTACCAGAATAATTTGAGTAGGGTTCTTGACTTCTGCAGAGCCAGGATTTTCTTCTTTAAAACCTGTTTCCTGTATGTATTAGCCGGAAAATGATAGATGTCTCCTCATATTCCATGCCATCTCTCTCATGCCTGTACAATCAGGAGTAAGAGGAACCACATTTCTAATCCTTTACACACTAACACTGAGCACTGGGCCAGCTTGAGGGAGGCATTGCCATCAGGGCGGTGCGTACACCCCCTCTTGTGGCAGATCTTCCTGATACCCGGCAAAACTGCAAAGCACAGACTTCACAACCTAGAAAAGGAGTCTCAAGCAACAAAATGGGCAAAGGGCTTGACAGAGTTTTTTCAAACCTCATAAAATCATTAGTTTTTAATTTGATAGGACTGTTTAATTTTTTTTTTTAATATAAAAGAGGAACCCAGATCAAACCCTGTTTTCCGTACTTCTTCCTGAGCAGAGACCCTGTGAATACAACAGATCCCAAATCAAACAGCCTGAGGTTTAGGAAACAATCCTGATTCTGTTCTGCTTTGAAACTGACTGAATTCATCCATCCACAATGCAGTCAAAATACTAACCACTATAAAATGGCATCAAAGGAAAAGAGAGGAAATTAAACCAACAAACAAGCAACCCATGACCACATACTTTCACCCTGCCAAAACAGACATCGTCACTATACAAAACTGAATGCTATAAAGCACACTGCAAACCTGCTGATGTTAACATGAAGACTGGTTTGTTTAGATTTTTTTTCATCACCTAAATGGTTAGTTCCTGCCCTTTAATCCCAGACTCAAACCTTCACCTCTCCCTAACGTTAACACAGCTCACACACAGGCACCCACAAACCCATGCTGCCTCAACTCACTAAGACACTGATTCGCAGGTGCTCACAAGTACCACAAGTAGTGTACAGCTTTCCTGAAAACAGCACTAAAAATACACAAAGAGGCAAGTCCAGCCTGCCACTTCAAAGAGACAAAGAACACTTGTTGAGCTAAGAAATGCTGCTGCTAGTAGCACGGTGCAGTACAAGGCTTTTCTTGTGTCAGTCGCCAAGCGAACTAAATTTGGAAGCCCCCGCTGTAGTGAATTTCCGGGAAAATCAAGAACATCACCAGCTGACATGCGGGGGGAGCTGTGGAGGTGTCTCCGGAGCTCTTAACCCACCTTTTTCTTGTCCATTGCTGCTCAGCCCATTGACAACAGTTTTTGCAACATCAATTTCTTCATGTTCTGAAAGACAAATGAAGAAGCGGTTTTCAAGAAAGATTTTTTTCAAATCTGTCAAGTCTTCAGCTGACATGAATGAAACTGGCTCTCGTGAATTCAGGGAAACACAGGAGACAGTGCTAGAAAGGAGCTCCAAAGGTCATTTAAAGCCCTATTTCTGAACCATGAAAGAAACAAATCTAACTCTGTCACTGCCGAGAAATGTTTGCCTAATGAATTTTCACAAACTTCCAGCACCATAACGCAACCTGTTCCAGTGCTTCCCAGCTTGTAGGCTTATCAGTGCTTACACTGAATTCCCAGGTCATGTTTTTCTGGACTCTCTTCAAATAGTTCACATTTTTTTCATAATGTGGTGCCAAAACCAGGAGATGATACTCCAGTTGAGACTTGCTAAGATGCTAAAATTAAGTGGGAATATTATTCTGCAGATCTTACATATGGCACTTCAAGCCTGGCATCTGCTTTATTTTTCACTCTGATTTATCCTGTTACCCAGACAAGCCCAGAAGTTTTCCTCTTCCCAACCAGCTCCCACTTCCTGGTCCCTTGGTTTTCTTTGAACAGCTGATTTTTCCTATCCAGATGTCAAACTATGTATTAATCTCTACTAAAATATATCAAATTCAGACAATTTTTTCAGGTTATCAGTAATTTGGAATTCTTCTATTCCAAACTGAAATAAGCTAAAGTGACCTACTCCAGTTTAAGATGTTCCTAGCTTTTTTTTTACCATTATGGGCCAAATTCCAACAACAAATGTAAATAATTGCATCAGAAACAGACAGGAATATTACTAGTAATAAAAAGGAAGGTCAGTGAGTGCAAGCAGAAAACACCGCAGACTTACCAGAGCTCATTGTGGCAGAGGGACTTGCCTCTTTCACTTCTGGATTTCGTTTATGCCTGTTTAAAGTGAAAGGCAGAATGATTACAAAATGTTTCATGTCTACCCAGACAGCACTGGACACAATGCTGAACATTCATCACAAGAGTCAAGATAACCAGTGACAGTTTCTTAAAAAAAATTACTTTCAAATGTCAAGTGGATTCACGTCAAGCATCAGATATATTTTTTGCTGATAATTATCAGAAATTAAAGATTATTCCCACCAATACAAGCACTACTTCCAGACTTTAAGACTAATCTTCAATATGAAATTGAAAGATACTCACTTAAGCCTAAGAGTCTATAAAGGGCAAAGTGCAAGTCTGGTTAGTTTCTAATATATCAAATATGCATCATCTTTTATGAGAATTTTTAAAAATCAAAGTGACACTAAAAGCTTTAAACGAAAACCTTCAAATTAGAGCTTTTCCATATTTCAAGGCAATCTGTCACTCATATCAAAGCTGGTCTCTCCTTTGAAAGATAAAACAATTCAGAGGAGATGCACTTGTCAAAATGCATACTAAGTTCTGCACCAATCATTTCCAGTCATGCAATGCCGCTGATATTTTCAGGATCAGACTCCAGGAAGTGAAACGTGAAAACTGGAAGCTTTAATCCTCCTGGTAACAAAGGCAGTGAAATTGCCAACCCCAGAGAAAAAATACCAGATGGGGATCATAAGAAGAAGTCAGTTTTCATGGTGATGGCAGTCTGTGGAGGACAACTGTGAGGCCTATTCGTCCTCACTCCTGTGGGGACTTGACACCTGCAGCAAACAGGTTTCAATGTCACAGACGTTGGTTTGAATAGCCAAAGAGAATTTATACCAAAAAAGTCTGTGTTTGACAAGATCTCTCAACTCTCTAAAGGTCCTAGGTTGAATTAAAAGCCTGTTAATTTTGTGTTCCAATCTCCACCTCTCCCCCCACAAAAAAATTAGCCCCAAAGAAAGTGAGATCAAGTGTAGCTCCAGACAATTAATGGCTTTCACGACACAAATAGAAATACGCATCTGAAATCATGCACAAACAAGAACCACAATCTGAGAAGTATAGGGAAAATTGCTTGGGAAAGCAAGAAACTAAACAACAGAGTTGGAGATACTTTTCCTTTTACATGAACTGGAGGCAGCAGTGGAACATTGTAAGAGGTGGAAATTCCCTTCAGGGAATTGAATTTGTTCTCCTGCCTCAAGCGTCCCCTTTCTTAACCAGCATTTGTTTCATGCCAGCCAGAATATAATGAGCATGTTCAGCAGACACTCAAAAGGAAAGAAAACTCAACAAACAAGTATAGTAACAGATGAGTCTATAAAATGAGACAATATCTGGGCTCCCCAGCAAGCCACCCTAGGAATAGCTAATTTATTATTATTATTATTACAGCCGACACTTAATTATTAAAATATTTTCTTGACTAAAATACCCACATAAGAGATACATTGCGGGTTTGTGATGGCTCAGCAGGATTCAGCCTAACTCCAAGCTGATCCCAGTAAAATACAATGTAAAGTGGGGGGGGTGCAGTATAAAACCAGTCAACAACAAAAACTGAGTCCAATTTAAGGTTTGCTGCCCAGTTTTGCCTGCCCATACAGTATCTGCTTTTTGTTTCTACCATTTCATATTAGAAGTGAGTCCCTGAAATAGTAATGGTTGACACAGCCTGAAAATGTAGACAAACATACTTAGTAATAATGGTCTTTCTGATCTCCATACGTTTCCATTCCAGAAAGATGCCTTAGTTCAAGCAAATCAGAAAGAAACAGTCTAAAATTATATGTTATCCAGGTTAAGGAGATTTGTAGCAACATCACACTCTTCTACACACAGAAAAATGCTACATGTTAAACTCGCTGGGATAAATACCAGTCCCTCCACAGGGCCAGGAGAAAACCACAAGAAGGGGCAGTACTGTAGTAAATCTCAGCTCAGCTTTAGGATCAACCTCTCTCTGAAGCTGAGGAGGTTGCTGATGCCAGATGTTTTCACTCAGCATTGGCCCTCTCCATGGGCTTCATGCAAGTCAACACAAAATTTCTTCCACTCCAAGCATCCCCAAGAGGTTGCAATGCTTTCCTCTGGTATACAAGATTAAAAAGGAGTGGGAAAAAATAATTCAGTGTATTACCTTTTCAGGAGAGGAAAGAGGATTTACTGGCTATAATGTCTGGGCAAAGGCAGAGTCCACTGCAGCTGCAGTGCCAGAGCAACACGTCCCCTTCCACAATGGCAGTATCTGAGCGATTAAACTGAGCGATTAAGCTTCACCCTTTTTAAACGGTCTCATTTGTTTGGAAACAGTGACATCACAACTGCCATAAAACTCTGATTTCAGTGAGGTCTTTTTGAGTCAAGTCTTGCATTGCATACAGTGTGAAACACTGACTTTCGCTGCTTTAAGAAAAGCATTTAGGAAAGAATTCACACCAAAAAGAAGCATAATTATTTAGCATTAATAGATCAAATTACTTTGATTTGAGGATAAAAATAAAGTGATAATTAAAGAAGACTGCTAAAATTAAATGGAAGATGTGTTAGATCATTAGATCTAGATTGGATCTGGAAAAATTACATAGCCCCACACTCACTAGCAATTATGGAATTCTATTAAAATAACAAGCATCCAGTGTTCACTTACTGTGAAACTAATCGGCTTCCTTCAAGCACTCAAACTCGTGTTTAGTGCAAGCTCCCATACACAGAATGGATTCAGCACGCTCAGGGTGAGAGTAACCAATCCTGAGCCCCTGCGTTGGTCTAACTCCAGAAACACCATTTAAAAGTCGATTTTGATCAGCTGAGAATCTTCACACAGATCCGCTGCATGCAAGTAGAAATAACTCCTGTTCAGATCAATGAAATCATGGTACAGGTTTGGAGTTGAGAACATGCTTTGGCACCTTATTGCATCAGACAGAGCTATTCCACCTGTCTTCCATATACTTGACCCAAACCACATACTGAAGTCCTGTTAGGCCTATCTCAGTCCTAAGGCTGCTCTTGGGATCAGCTGGACGGTCCAGCCAGGTAACACACCTGGCTCCACAGCGCCGGTGCAGCAAAGTGTTGCCCTGTAAGCTGGGAAGGCACATGCTGTAAGCCACTGTGCTATGAACATTTGGATGGTACATCCTTAGACAGATTAGTCCCTGCCAGGTTGGGCAGACAGGCTGTCCCTGGAAACAGGTGGGTCTGGAATTATTTGCTCCTCCCAGTTCCCCTCAAGAACTTTCTGTAGACGTGACCAAGCCATTCCTGCAGACACACACGGTATGCACAGCAGTACTTCAGAAGGGAGCGGTTCAAAGGGAACCAAGAATGAGGTCCCTCACGTCAGTATTAAAAACAGAGCACTCCCTATTGCCAGATCAGGCAAAGGAAAAAAGAAAAAGACTAGAAAAAGTACTCCAAAGCAAAACGCCCATGTGTCTCCTTCCAGCTCCCTGCTCCAACCAGCTAACCGGTGTGTCCTTGCCAACCTGGAATTAGTGCCTTTCCTGAAATGTGACAGACATAGCAACAAAGGCTTCAAAGCTGCACACATACAAAACACAATGAAAGGTAACGAATGCCTCAGGGCATAAGCCGGCAGCTGTAACCCTGAACGTGCCAATGTCCATACGTAACATCCACCAACTCCTTGTCAGTTCAGTCCTACCTCTAGACGGATGTTTAATTTTTCCTTCCTCCCTTTCACCCTCAGCACATTTCTCCAAGGCTGCAGTCCCTTCCCTACTTGGTGTGGAAAAGAGAGCAGTGCGTTCAGAAGCCTATTTAGGAGGAATGCAGATAAGTGGCAACTACTTCTGTACAGCCTGTCTGGATTATCTCACATGCTCTAAAGGTTTGAATACCCCCCCTACAAAGGCAGGGGGTAACAAACAGCTCATTAATAGTTCTGAGCAAGGACACATGCTCTTAAGTCACTGGTATCTCAGCTAAGAGTCGCAGGCAGTGGTTATTTTTGGTGGTCTACTGTGAATGTGGGGAAAAGTAACTTCCTTTCCTTTCTTCCCTTGTTATTACTGACAGCTCCGGTGACTCACATAGGATTTTAAAACAATTGTTAGACATGAGATGAACATTCAAAACTTATTGTGCTGGTCCCTTATATTCCTGATATGTAGACTCGTCCTTTATCTTCTGTTTCAAGTTTTTCACACTTTCAAAGTTTTCTCTCTATATACAAGAGCTTTAATTGTTTTGTGGCTGCATTTAAATGAAAAATCAAATTCTTATTTATATTAGTATAAAGTAAGAGTTGAGGCTTTCAGAAAAATGGTAAGCTGAATGACTAGCAATCACAAAACTTACTTTTCACCTGGTCAGATCTTACACATCACTGAACAGCACTCATTTGTTTCACCCCAGCTCAGACCCTTTCTCACAATGCCATCAGTGTCCCCGACCCAAATGTTCTGCTCAACGAGCCATGTCAGCAATGTGGAGTCCCAAATCTAGAAAGTGGGCAAAGAGCTGCACTGCAGCCAGTGCCTCCCACCAGCAGGTTCCTCTGCTTAAAGGAACTTGCTGGAAAACGCATCTCCTGTGCACTTCTCACCTTGCATCACATAAAAAGTGACAAAAAAAACCAAACTAGAATAGAGCAGGCAGCCCAGGTTAACCCAGGCAATCAGCTCTCTCTTCAACTATTATTATTCTTTTATTCTGGAATACCAAAATATGTTGTCTGTCATTTTTATTTTAAGGGTTAAAGAACATCCTGTCATTCCTTCAGAAGGCATTATGCTCCTAAGAATAAATGTCATGAAAAGACTATGAGTAAGCAAGTAGTGCACATAGAATAATCACACCAATTCTGCACAAGACAACAGCCTCCACGCAGTCTTCAGCAAGTGCTAAGACAGCTGAGAGAGAGAGCACTGAAAGCTCCCTAAATGAAACAAATGGCATCATCACACGCCAGCTTGGATAAGGTGTTCTTATAAATAATTGAACTTACAGCTGTTGCAATAAACAAACACAGCACATTTCAAATGCGGTACTGCTTCCTTTTTTTTTTCTTTAAATATAGTGTGCATCTGTTGCCTTCCTAATGGGCAAAATTAAGTTATCTGGGGCATAGGTGCCAGTTTTCATGCAATGTATGAGGAATGTGCCTCTCTTAATAAAAAAAGTTAAATAGGAAATGTGAACTCGGAGATGCGGCTTTAAGAATTCAGAGATGCTTTCGAACTAAGTCGTCTTACAGTCATCAACTTCAGAGGAAACAAAGTTTACTGCAGCCTGAGTTAACTCAGTTCAAGGTCACCACTTGTGGAGCAGGGGGCAGAAAAGAATCTCCTGGGTCATCCAGCCTACTCCCATGCTATTGCAGGCAACTGTGTCATACAATCCTGTGCAAGAACACTTCACATTCCAGCTTAAAACTGCTAAAGTTTCCCACCTCCACTGCTCTTCCTGGAAGCCTGCTCCAGAACTCATTCCTCGTATGGCACGAATGCCGTTCCTCATTTGCAACCTAAATTAAATTCATGAACAGCTACAGCTAAATTGTTTTGCACCAACACAATTTTTCTGTTTAAGCAGCTCTTCCTCCTTGCACTTACCCCTATCCGTGCACTTTTAAAAATCAATTGCACCTCTGAGTCTTCCTTTGGCAAGCCTGTAAACAAGCATTTCCAAAGACATTGGCTGGCGTGTTGTCACCCATCTCATTAAAACCTGGCAAATAGTGGAAGACTTTAAAAGGTCGACAGGCCAAAGTCTAAACTCCATTTAACGTCACAAAGCCAGCGAGCAAAGCCTACAGCCGACATGCCCAACAGCTGAACAGCAAGGTTTAAAAGGTAAATCAGCTCTTTTTGTCCATTCTAACTCTGACCTGTATACTACAATGAATTCCATGATTACTGCTAGTTCAGATAGTGATTTGATGTCTATAGGAACCTCCTGGCAAAGAAATAGACTGGAATAATTTCACGCCAGCCACTAAACCTTCATTAAGCAACACTGACTTGTACCTGGCGGACTGTGGGGATGAAAGGTGGCTCCTGCTTGTGCCATCAACCTCCTGCTCTGCTGCAGACTCAGGGCTTGAAAAACGGCCATCCAGAAGGTTTGGCTCAGAGCAGACTCGACACGCAGTGTGCCACTGGTTCCCTCCGGATAAATAACTGCTCACATCCCTGCCTTACGGTCAAAAACATTTCTTCTCCTGACAATAAACTCTAAATACATTGTAACTGGGCTTTGACTTCCTCCTCAGTCTGTCGAGACTGCCCTCTGCCTTTAGTATTTGACGGCTGAGATATGGTGACAGTAGCCCTGGCCCATGTATCATGGGTGTCAGCTGAAGAAACAAATGCCTTTCTGCCACACCCATACGCCCAAGCAACTCGCATGAACATTTTGAAACTCCAGAAAGAAAAACAAAATTTTCCAGGATATTTTAAATAAAATCTCATCCCCATCTTAGCAGAAGACACAAATCACAGCATGTGAGAGCAGCAGAAGTTGAGATTTCTGCTCAGGTTTATCTGCAATATATACGATCATAGCTCATAGATGGAAGAACTTTACAAACAAGCCGATTTATATCCTATAAAAGGGAGCTCACTGGGCACTGCTCTGAGGCTGTCAGCTCCAGGGAAGGCTGTAAATGACTTAACAGCATACCACAACCTGGGACTGCTCAGGACACTTAACTGAGATTCACACAGGAATTGGAGCAAGGACCACACAACTACTGGAACTGGAATTTATTTACAGGTAAGGGGTAATTAGTTCCATGACACCTGATTTACCTTTGTTGCAAAAGGAAAATCTTTCAATCTGCAATGACTGCACCTAGCCAAGAGGATGCTGGTTTTATACTTCAGCTGGAGGAAATGGAAGATTCATTGAGTTCAAGCTGTTGTGAGACTACTTGTAAGAGCTGTGCAGCTGGGGTGCTCTGGGTGCACCTAACTCTCTGTACACCTCTGATATGGGGCCATTTGTGCCTCGCAGAACAATTGCTGTAAATAAACAGACCCAAATTCCAGAAGCCCTAATTATGTATAACAATGAATCCATTCAGCTGACTGCAGGATTGAGGGACACAAACACTGCATTGCATTTACTACAGTGAATGGCATTCTATAAATACAAATCAATTAGATCATCTAAACAACATCCAGCAGCTTCTCTTGCATGATTTTGTATAACAAAGACTACAAAGGCTGTCTTCACCTCTACCACACACTCTCAAACAGTAAAGTAGTAAATATGAGGAAGTTGCATTAAGCAGAAATACTAATTAGAGAATGACTAGTGTCTCAAAGTTCAAATCCAGTTTACAAACATTTCACAAAAATTAAGGTTGAGAGAAGACTCTGATACACCCTTGACATATAAACCAGATACTTTAGATACTTTAATGCTACAGACCACCTTATACCATCCCAGACACATCCTGAAATTCCCAGTTGTGTAAGGCAGAGGAATTGCACAGGCCTGAATGAGTGCTCACTGTGGCAACCACACCAAACATTAATTTTTAATTATGACCTCTTCTAGCATTAGCTGTTCTGAAGCTCTGTACAAACACTCACTAAGCAACAGCTAATACTTTGCAAGACATATAAGCGATAGTCTTATTTTATACAGAGATTGAAGATTTGGGCCTCTATCCTATGCCACATCCAAAACCAGCAGTTGATCTGGCATAGTGTAACAGGGCCTTACAGGTATCAGTCTTACAGGTCGCTTTTTATAGTTTCAGAATAAGAAAAATCAGTTTGAGAGTTGGTCTCATTTACACACAACTGCAACAACCTCCAGAGAACCACATAAAGCTGAGTCTAACCAAAGCACACAGGGAGCCAGGCATACAATACTTCCAGCACACCTCTGACAAGCCCAGTTGAAAGCAAGCTGAAATGAGACAGGATCATTTTCTTTAGCCTTTGCCAACCTGGAAGCATTGCTATGCTAGAAAAATTGCCAGGGGACTGATTCATCTGCCTGGATATCAGACACAAGATGGTCTCAGCAAACTCAGAAGGCTGGCCACTGTCACATATCCAAGGCCAGACTGCAAACTTGTGCCTGCCAGGGAATTCAGGCTGGAGCGCTGGCTTGCTAGTCCTGCTGGACTGTGCTACCTCTAGAGTCACCTCCATGCTAGAAAGAAGGACACAGTGACTGCTTCTCTACTCACTACTGAAAACACTCGCAGAAAACCAAACTGATGGGTGAAGCAACAGTCTGACATTCCAGGTGTCTCCAGAAATAGCAGAAAGTTACATTCCAGAAGCCAGTCCTCATCTTCACTTCCCTCTGACTCCTCCAGCCTCAGGTGACAAATTCATATATTGCTGAGAATTCCGCATCCATTCTCTTCACTTTCCTCTTAGTGACTGCCTCAGAATCAGCATTCAGGAACTCCTTTCAATCTCCCCTTCTCATAAAAATAATTAGGAGAAAGATCCAGTCACAGGGTAAGGAGGCAAAGACATGCCCATTTCCCTTAATGAAAACACAAACCCATGTAATGACTACCTTGACATTGCCTCTTTTCAATCAGCAACTGGAAATACCTATCCAAATGAGAGCAGCATTCTGAAAATCAGTGTGCACTGCCCCACCAGACCTACCCACTCAGTGTATACTAGCATATGCCAGAGTCATATAAAGTCCTGGGAGTTCAGCTCACAGCAGCTCTAGCAGAGGTAGAGATGTGACTTAGAGATGTGACTAACTGTGACTAAAAACCATACTGGTGTCCTTACCTCAATTCAGGCTTTTCAGTCAATGGAGCCATTTTCTTAGTCTCTTGATTTCACTCCATGAGAGGCACAAAAGAGTTAAGAAAACCTTTCACTGTGTTGCCCAGTCACTTGGCTGCTGAAGTGTAACAAGAAATTTAGGAGGCATCTCTCTTTCTCTCTGGCACCCTTAAATACTTCGCTCCTCCTACTGCTGTGCTTTAATTAGCCAGCTGGTTCTTAGTCACCCCATCCTGTCACTAGGCTTGCTCACCAACAGCCACCCCCACCCAGCCTGCCTGTCACTCCCCTGCCACTGTTATCACGAAGGACACTGTCTCTTCCTGCAGCCTTGGAGCTGGGGAAGGGAAAGAGAAAAAGGTTGGCGGTGACACTCTGGGGTAGCATTAGTATGGGATGCACTTGAGAAGAGAAGTGACAGAAAGACCTTGAAGGGATGTTAAATTACAGGGAAAGTACTTGAAAAAGCACTTTTCTGTTGTTTTTTTTTTTAAAATCTACTTGTCAAGGAAGGAAAATTTTCATTAGCACTGGACATGGCAGATCCTATTTCAATGGTTAGGAGCTGAAGGGGCAGCTAAAGTTTCTGCTCTTGGCAGTTGAGATTTGTAGCATAAATACCTGACATGACTTAAGAGGAAACTAACTGCTTGTACGGCTATTATGTATTACAGGCCCACTCCATGAGCATCGTAACAGGCATCAAAGAATCTTCTGAGCCATCAGCTGTACTAGGGTGTCTCTAGAGTGGAGTGTCCCCACCACAGTGCAGCTTGGCAACCTAAAACTTGCCCTGGAGTGGAGTCAGTGCCAGCTTTTAGGAGAGCAAGGGTATACACACACATCCCCAGGCCTGGGCGGCCCATTGGTGAGGAAGGCGAACTGCAGCACAGAATCACCCTCCCCTCCACAGCCAGTGTCTACAACACAAACAACTGGGACCAAGACTTCCTCAACTCAGACCTTGGAGGCTGGCTCATGCAAGACCAAGTGGTAGTTGAATAGTGGAAATAATTAGAAGGAGGCCCCCAAGTCTCTTGGTACTATCCTTTGTCACCAGCACTGGCTTCCATGACTGACGCTCCAGTGTGTCTCTATTTGCAGCCTGTCTCTGGATTTTGATTCCTCAAATACGCGTGCACAGGCATTGATCTGCTGCCAAACTTACAGACTGATAAAATGTACTGAGAAGTATTGCAAGACGAGCATCTCAGCATTCAAATGAGACCTAGAAAGCAACACAGATGGCAAGAGCTGCTGATTGCAGAAGGGCATAGAACAAAGTTGACTTTGTGGGTCAAAGCTTACACTACTGATTCTTTCAGTAAAATGTTAGCAAAGGACACAGAACAAAGGTCTCCAAATACCTACACATATAAACCCATACCGATGCTCTGTCAAATGCTGGCTGAGGTTCGGTCAGCAACACAAGCTCTCCTTTTTCCTCCCCAATACATCCTTTAGCATCCCAGTACTTACCTCCCAACCAAATGAAGCATTTAATTGTAAACCAAAATAGGCATTAAACTCTGACTTGGTATATTGGCTAAGGGGCCAAAAAAGGCTGGGAAATGTTGCTCTATTTTATTTCATTTAAGACCAATCCCAAACCTCAGTGTGAACATGGCACTGGTAGCTCTAATTAGAGTAAACTAAGGGCTCTGGAGCCCACGTTTACTACCACATCCCAAAGACTAATGCTGGGGAGCTTGTACCTGGGCTTTTGATTTCATCTACCACAGCAGATACCAGACACTATTAGTAAAACTCGGGCCTGGATCTAGGTTTAGGTTCTAGTCCCTTTACATTTGAGGGGTGTTTGGTTTGGGTGGAGGAAGAAGAGGGTCATTTCAGACATATGAACAGTCAGAATAAAGGATGATGGAAAACAGTATGTTTTAAGTGGTCAGATCCTACTCTCCTCGTTACAAAAAAAATGCAAACCAATCAACCAAGCAAAAAACCCTAACCCCATGTGGCTCTCAAAAACAAACCAGAAAAGCCAACAAAAACCCCCACATCATCCAAAGTAATCTCTACAGTCATCACCAACTCCAATTACTTGAAACATACTTATTTAAACAATATGAAACACAGTTTACACAGTATGCAACAGGAGATACCCCTCACAACCCAAAGACAACCTCCTTGATCAAGTCTGTTGTGGAGCCTGGACCACATGAGAGCACGTCAGCTGGAAGCCCTATTTGCTGTGTAGCAGGGGTTTATAAACAAGCCCCTGAGAGTTTGTCTTCAGGTAATAAAAATGACTGTGATTAAAAAAACATACTGTAAAAAGAACAGCTAGTAAATGAAAGCATGGCACCTAAGGAGAGGCAAAGTAAGGAAGGATCCAGAAGTTGGCTCAGGTCCAAAGTTAGGATGGTCAGGTCAAGAAGGGGTCTGAAATAGTTCTGGTCTTGGCAGAAACCAGCTTAGAGGACCTTCAAACAGCTTGGCAAGGAGGGAGGAGTTTCTGCTACAGAACACCACTTGAATGGAAAACTGATTTTTCAGAGACTTCCACCTGGGTGAAGAGCAGCAAGCTTTGCCTGGCCGCAGGGCCACAGGGCTTAGTTGTTTCTAAAGTCAACCTTGAGTGCAGGATAAAAAGCTTTATGAAGTGTTGCTGTTTTACCATCAACCCACTGTACTAATGTACTGTGCACTGCAATTTTCCTGGCATCCGCTGCTGCACAATCTCTGCTGTGTTTTTCCCCATAATACCATGTCTTTGTGAAAAATAACTTCATCATGGTGGCTGAAGGAAATAGCAAAAGGAACAAATTAATTTTCTCAACAAAGGAAGTCTTTGGCATAACAGAAGCAGATGACAGTTCTCGGATGTTCTGGACGCCCGCTCTAGTAGCCACTGGACAAACCTGCTTTCACTGGAGGGAGTAATTTTCCCAGTTATAAGCTACCCTGGAAATTTTTGTTGCACAATCCATACAGTTTTTTTTATCCTGATAAATGTCACACAGCTATACTAGTTCTTCTACACCACCCCAATATGCTATGGGACTAGGCTTTCCAGCCACCAGAAGAAGGCGGAGGTGCTGTGACATGCAGTTTAGAAAAGGAGGTACTTTTGATAGATCTGGGAAATGCTAAACAAAAGTGATTGAAGTTACTTCATTCTGCAGATGGAGGAGGAAGGCAAGCAAACTTACATCATGCTAGTGCCTTTAGTTCAGTTCCAGGGTTTGAATTGCAAAACAAAACTCAGCCAAAATAACACGTTGCTGCCAGAGTTCCACCCAGTACCGTCAATGAGCACAAACTCATTCACCCAACATCCTCGCCCTGCTGGGCTGGAGCTCCTGCTTTGTTACAAAACAGCCACCCAAGTTCTGGTTAGGAGAGTTTTACAGCACCCTCCCTGCTATAAAAGATGAGCCCTACCTTGCCCCAAAGCTTCCAACACCTGGATCCCCTTGACCTGAGCCTGAATTCTGCAGCTCAGTCCTGCCCAGCTGAAATCCACGGGAAGCAGCACCACCACAGAACAAAATACTGCCATCAGCAGCCCCTACAACCTGCCAGGCTGCTCCCTCCAACTGCACAAGGACTTGGGAAGCATTTCCAGCTGAGTCTGCATGGCATGAGGGGTTCAGACTGTCACCAGAGACTGAGCAACATTCCTTGAAAGATGTATACAGGTCTTTTAAGAGCTCTAGATAGGAACTTAATCTGTCAGTAGGAGCAAGTCTTCAGGACAGAAGTTAAGGGCCAGCAAGAGGTCCTTGTAACAATAAGGTATGTATCAATCCCGTGAAAGCACATAACCTGCTGAGAGAGAAGAGCACAGAACACAAGACAAAGTGCTAGAAATTTCCTCAAATGGCTAAGAAAAGCAAAGGCAGAATTTGTCTTCCTTGCTGAAGATTGAAGAACTGTCCTGGTGTCCCTTTTGGCTGTTGAAAATAAGGCCTGTACTGGAGACTGGTGATCCCTCATTTCAAACAGAGTGAAATACAGCCTGGTAGGATCACAGTTTACCTGCACTCGAGACCTACAGCATTTTAAGGGAAACTTCAGTGAGAGGCATGGCACCTGCTGCTTTTGTCTTCTGACTGCAGAAGTCCACGGGATCTGGACAGACTGTCTTACACCAGCACAAGCTGGGAGTGATCAGCTGTTTAGCAGGCACCTGGGTAGCACTTTTTTCCAGCTCCTACTCACCTGCTGACCTATTTTAACTCCCATGCATAAAAGAAAGTATAACCTTGCTCCTCTACCTTGAATAGTTGCTGACCCTGGTCCAAGCAATTTTGTGGCATTCAGGACCTGCTAACTGCAACTATAGGGAAAAACTTGAGGCTCAGCTATGTTTACTCTAAGGAAAGTCCTAAGGAAATTAATGGCAGTTACAGAATGCCATTGACAAAGCATTCATCCTCACCTACACATAAGCATCTCCAGCATTTTGTACCCTGTGCTGCCACTTACGCTCAGGCAAAATGGAAGCAGAACTTGCATGCTGGGATTTGTGGCATATGTGCCAAACTGGGGTGTGGGACACAAGGATTACACTCAATGATCACTGGATTCCTTGTGGCAGGAGAACCCAGGCTTTGTTCCTCTACTACAAAAGATCAAAGGCACTTCATAAATTTAGTTTAGGCCAGAGCCATGCTTACTGATCCAGCCAGCACCTCAGTCAATGAAAGGCACTGCTGACCGTGAAGGTAACAGGATACACCCCAATCAATATTAAAAGCTTCTGTAAAGGCACCAGCTGTTTACCATTGCTCTTAACCTTTGTGCTGTAGAACTTAAATTAACCCTAAGGTACCATCAGGATAAAAATCATCTCCTATATGACACGGATGAAAGCCGATTTTTGTAAAATTCTCTCATTTTTCTTTAAACCCAAAATATTCAGACATTAGCACAATCTCTGTGCCAGCACCTGAGTTTACTGCCTCTTCCAATGACAGTGATTTGCTAAGTTGCTGAGGGTAAAAAAAAGGAGATACAGGAGTGCATTAAAGAAGGAAACTTGTAGAAGCAGCAAAGAAAATTCAAACTCTCTCCATCTCAGTATATTCCTGCAATGCTTTTCCATGCGCCCCAAGTGCTAAAGACAAATGATTATCAAATCAGGCTACCCACAGTTGATCTTATGTTCTCCAGGAACAGAACTACAGAGCCAAAAGAAGCAACATGTCTTTCAGTAGACAAGCCTGGGCATTCATGGAAACTAAGTCCCAGCAGTTCTGTCCAATGTATTTTCTGTGTATGTCATTAATAAGCAAAAATCCAGCCCAAAACACCAGGCTGAGGAGAAATTTGGATTCCAACTTGGCCAGCTGGCTGGAATTATTAACCAGTTACATTTGTAACTATGAAAGCTAATGAGAGAGTAATCATATTTCACAGTTCACAGCCGAAAGTAATTTCCTTTAGGAGTTAATGATGGTTTAAATCTCCCTTCTTCTTGACTTCTCTCCCCTAAACTGTGGCTATCACAGAGTTTTGAAAGCCTTACCTACTTTAAATCTGTCTTCAAAGGACAACACTTTGGTACAGGTGCATTGAGAGGAAAAGTGCTTGAACCTCTCCAAGAGAAGAAGAGAAAAGCTGATCTTCCCTCATCCCCCCGCTCCCACCACACAAACATTTCTTGTCAGAGCAAAGAAACAGCAACTGGATGACTAAGTAATGATAATGACTGCTGCTCAGTGCACTGCTGGGCTCTGATTAGATTCTTCTTGGCCTCTAACCAGATTTAAAAAAAAACAACCAAAAAGCAAAACCCCAAAGAAAACACATTGGCCGTTTAGAAGAGGCAGGACTGATCCTAATAGGATCAGTACAGTGCTCAGTTAAGATGCTCCGGGGTCATTGTCTCTGTCCAGAAAGACCAGATCCTTCATTTCAATGACTTGAAATGAAGTAAACAAAGACATTGCCCATCAGGCCATGAGCTGCTCCCATGACCCTTTGCATCAAAAGTTCCATAGCCCAAAAAACACAGCTAAACAGGCCTTGGGGAATATCCACCTCTGGAAGCCCGGGGGTGTTGAAATTTTCACATCCTAAACTAACTGCCCTGTGCCAAACAGGCAGGAGCTCTGAATGTATGAGCAGATTGGGAAGACATTAAGGAAAACGTTTGAAACACACTGTCCCTTCCAGAATCTCTGCCTCATCGACTCTCCATCTGTTCCCAAAAAATTCAACGGAAAAAATGAAAACTCCATTTTCCTGCTTTCTTTAAACTCACTCTCACTGTTGCTGCTCTGGTTTCTGGCACAGTGCTGCATCACTTAAACCTCTTTTACTGCCTCAGATGAGCAGACCCAGTGTGGAGGTGGTGTGACCAACCAGCTGGAACCAAAATGACATTCTGGGCATTACCTCCCTCTAGAAGACATTCTGCTCTGACCCAAGAGAAAGTTGTGAAAGAAGCCTTGTTTCACCTTACAGCAGCCTGTCTGAAAATCCTTCAGCATTCACTCGAAGCAACAAATTCCAGAACTGAATAAGGCATCAGCTATTGACCAGCAGGGTCTGGGAAATCTGGCCATCAGTAAGAATATAAACTCTTTAGCAACTCTCCAACAGTTCTGTGTGTACACTAAGGGCACGTTTTCTCAATTACTGTGCCTTGGACCTACTGTAGCATTTTCCACGCTTTGACTCCTTCACCTATGACAGCGAAAGATCCAGTCACTATATACCCACTGTGCTTTCACAGATTAACTTTGTTTCCTGGTGCACTGACTAGATATTTTCCTTCCCCTTCTGTGCCTTTGGTCCATCTTGACAGGCCTGGGACTGTTTTGTTTCCAGTAAGTGACAGATGTCTGGACTGAAAGTCTGAAGGAAATAGTTGATCTACAGTATGCATCGCAGATCAATACATACTTTATCGACGTAGTATGTGTTTTTCTCTCATATAAAACAGGTAATGTAAAAAGGGCCATTTAGGGCTCCACCTAAGCTGGAATAGGGGCTAAAGAGTAAGTTGTTCTCCTCCAAATTCCTATATGGGCTATTCAGGCCCTGCTACTCAATGCTATGAACTCCCCGAAGAACAGATGTGCTGTGCCTTGATGTCACGTGACAGCCAGTAGGACTGACCAGGCATCAAGAAGAAGGGAAGAAAGAAATGCAGATGTCATCACCTGGCTGAGGACACAGGTCAGCCATAGCACAAGCATGAGGCATAGTGACTCCCAGGCACGTCTCTGAGAATCAAGGCTTCTTGGAGACGCTCTTTTTCTAGATCAATGCCTGACTGCATCTTTCTGCCTGGAAGAGAACCAAGTATCACATTCTCTTCCCTCTAAAGCAATCAAACTGAGGGGAGGGAGCTTCTGTCCCTTTTGCAGCCAAAGTACAGGATCATATTCAGGCCGGGTGTAAAACAGCCCATTGTGCCAGTCCAACAGTGGGGTCAATGTGATTTTGCTTATTAGGCAGCAGTAGGAAAATGACATGAAATTTGGCTTGATACATCCCAGAAGTTTCTCCAGCTTCCTCTCCAACAGCTTGAACTTTAATTCCTTAGAGAGAACTAATTCACAAAAGACAGCATCATCAGGCTAACAACAGGCTCTGCATGTTCAGCATGCAAGAGGCCGATGCAGCCTCCCTGGAAGGGTTGTGTATCCCCAAAGGAGACAGACATAAGCAACCCTTGAGAATCATCATGTCGGTATGGATGTGACTGTGGCGTAGAGACAAACATCAGGTACAGCGTTATATGGGAAAGGACTTGAGAGAATCGTTTATGGAGCTGCAATTTGAGACCACTACAGCAGACAAAAGGGAAAGGGAAAGAGAGGATAGAATTCTCCCCTGACACTTTAAGCCTTTTTAGAAACAAAGAAAGACGTAGCCAAAGAGAATTGTATGTGGCATTTCTGTAAAGCCAGAAATTCAGTCTTTGGTAACTGCTGTTTTGACCTTTGCCTTCCTGATCACAAACAGGCTCCCTAGAAGAGTCATCCTAAGGGGAAATCCCAAAATCCCACTACCTTCATCCATTTCTGACCTAGAACAAGGCACAGGATATTTACTGGCACTAACATCAAAATAAACAGAAAAGGATGTCACAAATGCAGATAATACACAAGGAGGATGTAACAAATGCAGATAGTAAACATCATGTCACAAACACAGACAGGAACACATCTGATGGTGGCAAAGGCGAATTTAAGCCTTTCTGAGACTCCTATGTTTTCTCTAATGCATCCATGAATCACCACAAAAGTGATTTGGAGCTTGACCGTTTTTCAAGAACTGGAGCTTTTGACTGGCTCACATACCAAAAAAGCCTCTGCAATACAGTGATACTCTTGCCACCATATAGCTTTCTGCTGCACAACCCAGCTAGGCTGCTGCTAGGATGAAAACTCCTTCCCTGCAAGTGATAGAGATGGATGAGATTTTGGTGCCTCAAGTCAGGATAAGATCTCCCAGTGATGTGCTCCTTCCCCTCCCTTTCAGGCTACTCACACCAGTCAGCTGGATGAACTCTTCAGGCCCAGCTTAGGACAAGATCTTCTGACGACGACTTGTACTCTGTCTTCTCTTCACATGCAACTGCCACGTAACAGCTCATACCTACAAAAGTCAAAGAGAAAGAAAATGCTTATTGGTGCCATTAGTCCTGCTGCCCAACACATTTACAGGGAGGGCTGTACCAAAGCAATAAGTCATCCATAGAAATAGTGCTACTTTTAGATGAAACAATTACCTCTGCTTACCAAGCAGGAAGCATAGCATAATTAATATAAACATCGGTCTGCACAGATCCGCATCCTAGCATCCTCTGTGTGAGAACCAATGTTTACGGTTGTCTCCAGGGAAGGCTGAAACCACATCCGTTTTCCTGCCTTTCTGTTAGAGATTCCCCCTCAAGCAGCAAGGAAAGCTGAATAGCACAAATATTCATGCCCCCTTACAACCTACAGTCTGTTTACCAATGTAAATTGCTGTTGATTTCAGCTTCATTTAGTAGACTAGTTTGCAAAATGCAAAAAAGAGAAGTAAACACACATCTATGCTACTATCCCTGGTGTGTGAAGAGGCTCATCTGATACAGAGCCTGGGTTGGGAACCAGGGGTAGCAACAGCCATGAAATGTAACTCCCCACTGCCAGGAATAAAAATCCTCAGAAGGAAGGGCAGTACGTATGTTTATTAAGAAACATACACATTAGGTTGTCTTCAGACAAATTCCTTAGTTAGGGTGCACAGCTAGACAGACATAGAGGCAGAATTCACACAGAAAAAAAATAATGGTTTTTTGCATGCATTGATGGTTACTAAATGAAATTATTTAACTCCAGTCCAATATTAAGTCTAAATGGTAAGACCTGACATAGATTTGATAGATGGCCGTGCGCCTTTATTGTTTCACTCAATAACATTAACAGCAGTCTGCTGTAGTGAGATGCCTTTACAGTTTGACTTATAAGGTAAGTATTGACACCCCTCATCTTTAATCATGCCATTTATCAGGCTGAACTAGTCAGCCAGTCACCCTGAGCTCCTGCTGTACTCAGTGGAGAGAGCGGTTCATCCAGAGGGCAGTGCAGCCTTTCTCTACATTACCTTCTTCATACTTCTCTGTATTCAACAACTTTCAGAAGAAGTCGAGGAGACCAACTAGCAAAGTTTGATGCCTATGCTGGATGGCTGAACAAATCCTCATGTGTGTTTTATTCAAGCTTTGAGGGGAGTAAAGTCACATTTCTTTCAACAAGCAATGCAAGACCAGGACCTCCAAGGGCCTTGTACAACCAGCCTGTCAGCCAGTAAGCCTCACCAGTCAGATATCCTCATGGCAGTACACATGGGGCATAAACACGACATAGAGAAAGCAGAAGGTGACGATCAGAGATAAAAGCACCGATAAGGAGTATCAAGGACCTTGCATAGAGGCCATCTCAGACCACGCTTACAAAGCTCCGATAATATGATGCTTTTACAAGCCTCAAGACTTCATTCGAGACCCATGAAGATCCCAAGCAATGAGCCTAGAAGAACCAGGATAGTTTTCAATAAAACGAGAATAGTCCTAGGAAAACACAAGCTGAAACAAATTAGAGTTTTCTGTCTGGGATGGTCTGATAGCTTCTCCATCTCCAACAAGTAGAAAGGGATCAGTGAAAGGACACACATTTGAAAGGCTTATTGCTAGTACTGGAACGAAAATTTCCTATAAAAATGTCCAGAGTATGCACCAAGAGAGAGTTAATTTTCCAGTGGCAAGGTCAAGCCCTGGTTTTCCCGCAACACAAGAAGCTGCCCTGCTGGCATTAGCTGCAGTTTGTTTGCTTTCCCAACCTGCCTTGTCCTTGTGAGTTGGCAAAAGGCTGAAGCTGGCCAGAATCCCAACTACCAAAAGCCACCCAAAGCAGAGAACTGTTATCACAAAGACTAAGAGCGAGATTGAAAGGAGGAGGAGAGAGTAAATGGCACAAAATGCAACCCACGGAAACTTCTCTGGTGCTGAGAATTGTTACAAGCAAGGCTCTAACCTGGCACATAGCCAGGGAGCTCAGCAAGACAAGAGAATACCGAGGCAGGTTATGACTGATCTGTGCCCCGGTCTAGAAGCGACACCGAACCATTCAAACTTTCCCCTCGGAAATATGCCCCACTTTAGCTCCTGGAGGACCATAAGAAGCTATTTTTGTTGAAAAATCAATGCAGGACTCACTGAAAGATTCAGTTTAGACAAACTTTATACCCACTGCTGTTAGAGACAAACTTCACTTTCTGTCAATGGCAGCATAATTAGGGAGCTGAGAGTGTCAGAGAGAAAGGACACCACCAAGAAGTTTTCAACATGTTTTAATTTTAATTCTGTTAGTATTCAGCTGTGTTCTGCCTTTATCTGTTTTTAAGAGTTTGATTTCCACCGTAAAGGAAAAGTCTGATGAAAGAGTTTCTAATAATACAGAAGGTACTTGAATTCTGCCTGCACAAGAAGCCAGCAACCGGCACCAATGGTAACTGAGCTCCTCAGTGAGCTACAAAAAGCAACTTCCACACAGAACCTTTGAATGAATATGGCAGGTGAGCAAATCAAGCAAACGGAGAAGAAAACAAAAAACCACCACAAAACCACACCAAACCAAAATCTCACCACACTGCTGATAGAGAGGTTTCCCTGCAGAGTTTAGAGTTTTCATACTTCTTTTTTTTTCCTCCTTCAATTTTTATAACTATGGGTTTCCCTAACTCTAGACACATCTTGAGTTTAGAGACAAATAAATCACTTGGCCTAGAGTAAACTGCAGATTGTGTAGTTCTGATGCACTGAGCTACAGCCTTAGTCTGTCCTGGTACCCAAATCTGTTATGAGAGGCTTTTCAGAATGACATGGGAAGGGAATAGCAGGAGCACCATGGGGATGAGCCTAAAGTACAAAAGTAACAAGGTCCACAGTTTTACGGATGTTTCTGGAGGCTGTTTTATTCCATGCTCAGGGACTGATACATTGGCTGACAATACTATGGTAGCACAGGATCAAGCTCTCTTGCTCCTCCCTTTTTCAGATCAACAGCCAGGCACACCTTAAAAGGGTTGGACACAGGCCACACTCAAACCACATCTCTATGAAGAAAGGAATGCTGCCAAAAGCAAAAAGGAGAGGTGAGATACAGGAGAAAATTTCTTGCTGCAGACAGTGGCCAGGCATGATCCAGCAGGACAAGTCTATGAATACCCTTATGAGCCCTGGTAACGACACCCAGTCCCAACTAACCCACTGCAGACACAAACATCAGCTCAGCATGCTGCTGTTCTTGCAGTAATTTTCCACACTTCACACTGAGCTCACACACAACCAAGCAGACAGCACAGCTTCCAGTACCCCCTTAGGCAGCAATGGAAAACATTCTCCAAGTGATCTCACACCTGAACACAACAGGAGGGCAGCACACACACACACACAGCCTCCAGCTCAAGAACTGGAGGTGCCAAGCAAAAGAAACATGGGAGTTTCACATTGTTTTGAAGGTAAAAAGAGAAAGGGGCTGACCCTGCTTGACTTTATCACGTTGTTTGTACAGCACCCTGTGCTTTGGGCACTGAGCTGCAAAATCAAAGCAAGTACAATGGCAATGAAAACATAATCAAACACATCAGTGTGGGACCAGCTTTGCAATGGAAAAGCAAAGAGTTGGAAACTAAGATCAACAAACAATACTCAGATCTAAAGGCCATTTAGAAAACAACCAATTCAAGCAGCTCTGTAAGACCAGCAAGATAAAAATATTGTATTTTGCCATTGTCCACAAAAGAACAGGCAGCCCCTTTTCAAGGAATTTAAATGGACAAGACACATGAAGGGGAAAAAGATGCATGGATGAGAAGTGATTTGACCTGATCGCACCAGAAACAGTGCCAGGAACAAACTGCAACTCCAGCTTTCCTAGCACAATGCTCTTTTCATGGTCTATACTGCCTCTGAGGCTGAAAATTGACACCCACCTTTTGAAAGTGTTTTCACTGAAAACTGCTTGTCACCATCCCACCTGCTGGAGGTTACAACTAACTCCCTGCAGTGCTCATAGCAGAGGTGTCCAAGGGAGCACTTCATAATCCACAGAAGGCTGAATCCACCAAGTTAAACTGAACAACCAGTGATGATAAATTAAGCTGATCTATTTTCTCGATGCTGATCACACAGTGCTCACATGCACCCTTCAGCTGCAAAGCAAAGCTGCAAGCGAAGCCAACCATCGGCATTGGTAAAGCAACAAGAAGCAGTGTGGAAGGGAAGACAAGGGTCCCTGTCTTCAACCCGAGCAACTGTTTGCTAAATCGATGCTTGTCCTTGGTCTCAGGTATAGTTATGCTCTTCCACTCTGGAAGTTGTAAGGCTTGTCATTCAGCTAAGAAGATATATCAATAGATCTTTTGAAAATTTCTTACCTGAGCCACTCCATCATGAGAGTTCTAGCTTGATAAGTATCAAATACAACAAAAATGCCGTCCTCCAGCTAGTGCAGCAAAGATCAAATTCTGATAATATTTTTGCTAACTAAAATTAATAATCATCATCATCATTAAACTTACTGATAAGCCATGTCTAATACCCTTGGGTTTTGGATAGTTTATTAGATTTTACAAAACAAACTGCCTAATACGCTATGAATATGGACTGCTTGGGGACAGATGGCCAGAGTTCAGTCTGTCCCTATGGACTAGAATGACTCAAAGAATATTGCTTTGGGCCAACAGAAATACTGAAGACAACAGTGATGCTGTTACTAATCTACATGCAAGGCCAAATCCTGCTAAAGCATGTCATTTTCAGTGAGTCAACAAAAGAGGCACAAGTACATTCCAGGGTAGATCTTGATTTCTCAAGATTGGCTTAGATTTTCTCCAACATAAAAATGAACCCTTTTGCCTGACAGACCTTTCATTTTAGTGAGCTTATGTAAACCAGTGGCTTTCTTCACCCCCTGCTCAACAAACATGACCTATATAGTATGTGACCTCCAAATGCAAATTCCTTACATGGACTACTTGGGTTCAACTCTGTTGAGAAAACACTGTCAGCACATAACAGATTAGCTTGAGCTGCCTCTTCAGAAAAGGCTGCTGCCAAAATTCCTCTTTCAGGTTTGTTCAGCCCATGCCCAAAAGACTGCTTTTACCTGTCCAAATGAGTCAGCAAAATGCATTTCACCCCTTGTCCAGTGCAGGCAGCATACACCTCCATGGCACAGGCAACAGGGCCAGCCCGGTGCAAAGCACCCCTGTTTGCTCAGGTGTGGCTCTTTCCTCTTGGGCATACCAGCAGGCAGCATTCCAGCAGCACTTTGCAGAAGAAAAACTGCCCAGAAGCAGCTAATACATACAAACCATTAATGCAGGCTTCCCCCCAAAAAATATCCATTTAGGCATGCAGGAAGCTGGAGAGAATGGTAAAGTGGCAGGTCTCAGTCTAACACAGAGTTTAAGGGCACATCTGCACACAAAGGGAGAAGAGAAGTGGGTGTCTGCAGAACAGGCATCCCTGTTTCTCAATTCTTCTACATCTCCAGCTCAAAACTGAGGTCAGGAGTAAACAGAAAACAAATATACAAAGGAACAAGATCATGGCACATCTTTGCAACAATCACAGAGAACCAAGCTTGTAGAGAAACACTGATCTGCTCTCAGATTTGAACCTTAAGACGCAATTTCAGCAACACACGTTTGCTTACCCCTACAATTCACTCATTACCTCTTGAAAGGAAAAAAAAAAAGGTGTCACCAACATGTAGATGGTGATCAGAAAGAACAACACTGCAGTGATGCCAGAGCTCAGGGCACATTCTCACTTTGTCGCCGTTTTCCATTAGCTAATATTGTCAGCTCCAGAGAGGTGAGATATGACTTACCCCAGAGTAATACCATCCAGATACAGAGGTTACTCTCGACTGACCCCAATCTAAGTGAGATTAGAGTCAACCCCTCCCCTTCCCAACTCTTTCACCACCTCTATATTTAACTGCAGATTAACTCATTTCCTCTATCCACATGTAAGATTAAAGTGCACCAAGTGCTGTCAGCTCAAGCAGAGCCTCAATGCATCCTCATGTAAATCACCACTCAGTGCATGTTTTAAAGTATGTCAAGGAGGAGAATGAGTCACACCTTCATACTCACAAAACCACACACTTGCTTCTCAAGAAGTAAAACTGGCTGGCAGCCCAGGTCCCCAAAATAGTAAGAGATATCTCCAATTCTAATCTTTCCCTGTCTGTTACATAAATCTCAGAGACATAAGAAGTGCCACTATTTACCAACGTGTTTGAATGAAATGTGGGTCAGTGACCAAGGCAAAGGGTCAAACAGTGACCTGGCCGACAGGCACTGCATTGATTACACTTCTCTCGGAGGAAACAATAGCCCTTCATTCCAGGGAGAGGGAAAAATAATGCAACAAAATCTCACCGAGATCTCACGCTCACTATGTTTGGCTCAAAGAGGCTGAGAACTACAAAACTGACTAGAAAAATGAAACACCAGCAGGGAAGGGAGAAAGAAATAGAAAGCAGTGAAAGACTTCTCACCCTGCAATGCCACTCATGAAGGGCTTTGTACAAGGATGAAGACGCTTCCCTCAGAGACTGTAGCTCTCCGCGCGCTGCGAGGCAGACTCGCGGGAACGAGAGAGGTGCTCTGCACTGCGAGGGGGCCAGCAGCCACAGCTCCGGGGCCGCAGGGATCCCACCCTTGTCTGGTCACAGCACCGCTGTGCTCTGACCCCTCAGGGCTACGGCCAACACCCGACACTCCCGTGGAAGGCAGGTGCCTTTTGCGTGTGTATTGTCCCTCTGCCTCTTAAGACGTTACACCAGAAGACAGCATTTTATTTCTATCTGACCTCTCTGCAAATCACTTCGAGCCCTACGTTATAAGATCTTTACCACAGCTTGAAGCAAACATTAGGAAATTGCAGATAAAGCTGAGACTTTAAATCCAGCCACATGAGTAAACTCCATAGTGAATATAATTTTTCACGGCTAACAAGTATGGTAATGAATTTTACCTCAATGAACACAGAAAGGGTGAAGCATGCAAAATTGAGAACAAGAGTAAGTTTCTTGCCTTAGATTTTGTATCAATAATCCTTTAAAGTAAAAGCACTTGTTTTCCTCATCTCCCTAATCCCTCTTGGTCTAACACTTCAAGCAACGAAGTTCTCCTTAAATTCCAGTGGCTAAAAAAAGAGGCCTCCCTATTTTTGCCAAAAATAATAGAAAAATCATTGTGGAGAGCAAGCAGGGAAACATGCAGAAGAGCTACTGGCACTTGCTTCAGCTGAACAGCTGGAATAAGTTGTCAATTCCCCTTATTGTATCCTCCAACTGCACTGCCTGGCAAAGGGGGCTACAAAAGGAAAGAAAATGCTTATGACAAGCTTCTGACACATCTCAAAAGCAATCACTGCATCTTCATTACTCAAGAAACTCTGGAATGACAAACAGATGGAAATGAAAAAAGAAACAGTGGAATGACAAAGAGGATTCAGCCATAGATTGCAGGAGCAATGGGGCATGTCAGGCAGATGTACCACTGCCAGAGCAGACTCTGTCTGATGTAACACGGGAACTGCATTGCCTGCGAATGAAATCACAACATGCTGGGCAAAGGCAGACACAACTGTTACTATTTGGTGCTGCCGTGCATATAGCAAAACAGAGATGAACATATACCAAAATATAGAGAACAAAGAGTAAAGTGGCTGAAATCTCCCATGGAAAGAAAGACCTACCTTGCGGGGATCAATAACTACCCAAGCTGGTGGTGATTCTCTTTCAGGTCTGGCATTCCCAGAGGGCTGTAAATAGATTGTCGTGATTTGCAAACATCTACCATTTATTTAAGAGTATGTTTTGGGGTGAAGGTGTGTCAGTTCTGTTTTCTGGCAGTATGAGGTCACTATACAAAATTTATGGCAAACTTAGGATGCATCTAAAAATCAATAGCAGGCTTCTAGTGATCTGAGAAGCTGAAACACTGAACAGATGGAGAGGAGAAAAGGAACAATGCACTGCATGGGGTCACTATCAGTTCACAGAAAAGCTACAAGACACACAGTCCATGAGCTGCGTAATTGATGTGAAAGGCCCCTCTGCTTTCTCTGTACATTGGCTCCATGTTGCAACGAAACTGCAAGCGTGTCTCATGGAAGCAAGTCACATTTCTTGCTTCCATCCCCGTCTGCCAATGTGCTTACACACCACTGCCCCCCGCGTTTGCACACATGCTTATTTTTTTTTTCTGCTGAGACTTTATAAATGGAGTTCTTTTTGTTGCTCTTGTAATTCAGAAATTAGAATCAGATCCTGAAAACATGGTCTATTATTGGCAAAATGAAGGGCAAAAGACTCTTGATCAGGTCTATGGGAAAAGAATACTTCCTGTTCTAAAGAACAAATTAATGCTTCATACTTCTTGAAACCTCATGTTGTTTTGATGTTTTTTTACATAACAGAAGAAAATTGATTGTAACCACTATGGGAAAAATTCTCATCAGATTCCCTTCCAGCTCTGAATTTTATGCTTGAACTCTGCAAGTGACCAAGTAGCTGGCAAAGTTACATCAGGTATGATTCTGGCAATGCTAATAACTCAGGCATCCTTAAAATGGGTGAAAACAGCTCGCAAAGAAACATCCTCTGCTCAGACAGCCTTTCTAAGAGTCTAACCCGGATCAAACAGCAGCTCTCAGAGGGTCAGCATTTGGGCCAGAGCATGGCAAGTCACAGCTACTTCACACTCCAGGGTAAAGTTACAGGATGCTGAAGAGAGAACACAGGAGACAATCTCAAGGCTGCTATTTCTGATGGACAATGCACCACCCTGCCTAGGGTGGCAGGATCTTACACACATAATTCAAGACAATTCCTCCTTGTCTTAAGCATAGGAAGGGAATAATGGAAGGAGCAGCCTGAACCAGGTACGTGGAAGCTGTGGAAGTCCAGGGACCACACCATTACCTGGGCTGGGATTCATAATGATCCAGGCAAAAGCCACAGTAAGAATCAGGCAGACTCTTGAAGCAGCAGCCCAGAAAACCTGACTCGTTAGCCAATATATAATTAAATAACGCCAAGGAACCTTGTAAGATTAGATAACTGAATCAAATCAATGCTTAAGAGAAAAAGTGACAGATATACATTGAGGCTACAAAGAAGGATTAAAGGAATATAGAGCTGAAAAAGATGGAAGCATAGAAGAAAAGCTGATTAATTTCAGGCTGCAAGTCAAGTAATGAATGAATAATTGTGAAGCAAAATTGGGATGCATGGATTTATCCTGCTCCACGCCAGAAGAAGGCGCTAGGTGTAACAGATATTCTTTTATAAAAATAAATTTTAAAAGATGGCATGAAAATCAGCCTGAAGAATTTATTACCACAGGGCAAGAAGGGAACACTGTAGGGAAATATCTTTACTGGCTTTCAAAAATGATTAGACAATTATATTAACATATATAATAGCTACAACTGGCAGAGCTACATGAAGAGTTACAAGAATAATCAGCCCAAAGGCACCTCTCTCTTCCGTTTGCAGCCCTATACTTGTGCTTCAGGCAAGGTCTTCTCTTTCTGAATCATTGTTGGAATTAAACAGGCTGTAAAATTCCTATTTGGCCCTTACACGGTTTTGTTTGTGATGGATACTCAAACCATGGGTTTGGATTCTCAATAGTTTTGGGATGTGCCAATGCCAGTGAGCAAGGCTGCAGCTTTGTCTGGTAGAAGGATGGGTAATTCTACTCCTTTAGTGAGCTGGAAAGCTAATGAGCACAGCAGCAAGTGGCTTACTTTAGCTCAAGCATCCTCCCCCTAAAGTCTGCCCTAGCTGTGACTCAGACTGCTCTTGTGAATGAAGATGAGCACCAAAAAACTTCATCTTTGGTCTTCATACTCAGACCTCCCCGAAGTCCACAAGATTTGACAGATTCATTTCTCATAGAATGGCCTTAAAAGCCACCCTGTTTTCAACAAAGCCCCCATGCTAAAAAAGCAGCCCAGATTTTCAAAATCCACTCTTTCAATAACAGAAGTAATTCCAAAATGTCACTGCAAAAATACTGAATTCTTCACACATAGCTCTAGTTGAGTAACAACATTCAGTCTTTAACCAAAACTCTCCTGGGGAATTCTTGAAGCTTGAACTTATTCAGAATTGCCCTCAACAGAGCTGCTCTAAACCATATCCAATCTCCCAGTTAGTTAAGAATGGGCACAGCACAAAGTGTTACCTCCCAGTCTGATACACCCTTGGGCCCTGCACATCTAGTCTGGTGTTGTCAGCTCCTACAATGTGTGATGTTTTCATAAAGCCACATGTGATGGAAACGAGAGATTGCATGAGACTCTCAGCTTTCATGTAAGACAAATAAAAAAACAAGCCCCAAAATAAAAAACTAATGGTGAAAAAAACCCACTTGGAGAACCAGGAAAGAGCAGAACCAGAAGGCAAAGAAAAGTAATTCTAATGTATATTCTTACATAACAAACAGAGATAGCTTAATTTGGGATGGGGGGAACCCACATTCTGATTCAGGAACATCGGAAGTGGCAATACCATGAACATAAAACGTAGGACTTCACACCGTCCTCCAGGCATTCACTCTTGGGAAATACAGATCCTACTTTAGACAAAGGCCTACAGTACAAAGGACAAAGGAGGGGAAAGTAAAAAAGAAGCTGAAATGCTGCAAAGCAGAATGATTTTCTAAATACTTGGTGATGTTTCTCAGGAGTCACTGCCTTCCTTTGACCATCACATGAGTGCTCTGAGTGCTGGGACAAGGCAATGTGTTCAGTTGAGGATCCCTCAGCAGGGCTCAGTCACTTCTGCCTGTGCACAATGAGAGTCAGAGCAGCAAACACGTCAGACTGCTGCTACATCCTGCCAGGTGTTTGGCATAGCTGGAAAAAGCCCATCCTGAACAAAATAAGAGGTTTTCTTCAGCCTCTTATCCCTGAGCCTGTGGTGTGCAGTGTAATTTCAACAGCTCAAGAGGAGGAAGAGTTGAATCCTCACAGGGGACACTTGCTTTCCCATCTGTCTTTCATGAACATACTTGATGGGAAATTTTGTCCTCCCCTGATGCAGGAGGATGTGCCTTGGGCAGCCAGAGAAACATGAGAATGGGGTGTTGAGCTCAGCAAAAAGAGGCATAAGTGTCAAAGCAATAGCTCTCCTTGGTCCAGCTCCTTTCACAGTTCATTCTGCAGCAGGCACGAAACAGAATTCGATCCTGCCTCGCAGGAGGGTTTCCTTCCCTGTGAAGTCTGGGCATACTAACTCGTAGCAGGTCAAATGTGGACTGAATGCAGAAGGTGCAGCCACGCCAACTCTTGTGCTTTGACTGTGATTCCCACGATAGCTGGGTTTTCTGCAAAATCTGCATCTCATGCAGTAACCAGGAATCTTAGGTTCAACGAAACAAAAAACCAATGTTCTGGGAATGCCTACTCTGCACAATGCAGGCTTATACAAAGACTCGTGAGCAAGCTCTGAGCTAGCTGCTAACTGGCTATGGCAGCACCATGCTCCTGGGCACAAGGAAGACTGCTGCCAGTCCCAGTTAAGATCAATTAAGTGTTTCACGTGGATATTTCCTGTGTAAATCTACACATGGCCTAGGCAGTGTATGCTTCTTACATTTATACAAGCTGACTTCTCCTTAAAGACCCTTTTTATTGCCTCTCAAGGCACAGGCTGGACATCATCCTTCAGAGCCAATAACTACCTGCATTTTCTGCAAAAGTGAGCACTGTGCTTCCACTGCAGAAGAGCTGCAATGCTCCATCCTCTTGCAGAGTAGGTATAGCCATCCTCCATAAAGGGCTAATAATTTATTTTTCTTTTTAATTAGTGGACCATATAAATATTTAAGAATCTCAGGCTTCTTTGTGACTACAGAAAATAAGTTTGAAAAACATTATCAAAAATTCAGAAAAAATAAAAAACCCAAAATGGCACAGAAAGATCCCGGTACTATTTAAAAACCCATACACCTATTAAGAGATTACACACGACAACCTTGCTATTGCATTGAAAGTCCTTCTATTCATTGGGTTTCTATCAAAATGCAGAGAGACATATTTCATAGCTAAATATCACATGAAATGTGAGATATAATGGTAACACAGGTAAGAATGGAGCACATCTGCTCAGGTTGTACAGAACATCCCTTAGAACTTCTCTGTCTACATGAGCATCGATCCTTCCTTGTCCTGTACTGGCATGTTGCCCCTTACACTTTAGATGGTCAAAGGGTACAACAACAGCACGACCTATGTATCTTTGTACCTACTCCAAGAGTTAGTTGCCAAAATAGATGCTATCCTTGAATCTGAATAAGTGGCCTTTTCTCGTCTTTCCCATGAGATAATATTAAAGTTCATATCCATGAACAAGCCAAGCTTTGATTACTCTCCTCTTGTTTACAGCTTTGCATAAAATGCAAGGCCATCAAGTCAAGTTGTTTTTAAAATTCTGTAATCACACTAAACTTTCAGAATTAATCCTATAAACTAGATTCTCCGGGCTTTCAGAAGTTCCCTAATATGGTCATTAAATATCTAAGAGATGAGGACACCTCACAAAAACTCAAATGAACTATAAACTCTTCAGACTTATCATTAAAAAAAACCAGTTAGAGACAAAAGATATGGCAGATTAAAAACTGGCGCCAAGACACAGCTAAGGCACGTGCTTGATGAGAGCAGCAAAGATGTCCAGGATAGCACAGACAGAGCTGTCAAATATGGTTGCAGAATTTTCAAATGGAAAAGGGATACTACTTGAAAGAGTGCCTAAGACAAGATTATCCAATACTCAGGTGATATTTAAAATGGTCCTGAGGTGACATTCCTCCATTTTTTCACATTTAAAAATCAGAAAAGTATTAAAACCTGAGAAAAGTACGTGAGTAATTTATTTGGCATTAGACATCCAGATCAAACTCTGCTTGTTTCTTATTCAGTGCTGCATAAGATTCTAGCTACTCTTACGGATGTCTCTGCAAATATTTATACATTTAATACAAGTCAAAACTTCAGCCTCAGATAGTGTTGCCATTTACGAGACCACATCTTCGTTAGATGAATTTTCTATTAACCCTGTGACAGATTTTACACAGAGCCTCTTCCCCTTCAGACCCAGGAACTGAAATTTAACCTGGACTTCATGGAACTTCACTGGATAGACCAAATCAGTGCTGTGGAGAATCAAGTGTCCCTTCACCCCATCCATCATCTATCACACCTGCTCTTTTTTAACACTGGCTTAGGATTTAGCAGACACTCCCCATGTAAGCAGCTCACCTCCCCTAGCGAAGGGGCTGATAAGCGAGCTTGGCCGTGCATTCAGAAGCAGAGAATGCTTTGGCTCAAGCAGACAATTTCCCCTGGATGGTAAGGGCTGAAAAGACCTTCGGAACCTGACTTCATAGTAAAAGTGATCCACGTTTCAGAAGACCAGTAGCTCATCTGCTTTGTATTTGGCTATAATACGAGAAATATTTTTTTCTATCCACCCATTCAGATAACAAAGGGCTTGGCTTGATTAGAGCACAGCTCAGCTAGCTCTAATGATGCTGGGCCAAAACATTTTCAACAAGTTGTTCAAACATTATTAGTTTTGTCCTGAAAAGAGCAAGGTACTCACTTGTCTTGGTGGTTACTCACTGAACAGATGTTCAAACACTAACAAAGACATGCAGTGTCCAATTGCTAAGCCAGGATCTTGGGAACTTCCACTGCACTGTACTCCCGTTCTCAGCAAGCATAAGCCAGCACTTTCATCACATTTCCCAGTAATTAGAGCAAACAGAACTGCTCCCATCATGACAGGAGCGGAATGAATTAGGAAGATATCCCAATTCCAAAGATCGGTATCAAGAGGCACAAAGTACTACAGGCTCAGTTATTTGTTTCTTGACAGCTAAAATCTGTGAGGCCTGTACGCAGTGAAGGTGGCTGTGATGAACTGTTACGCCGTCATTTGTAATGTGTGCTCACGGCAATATACTTCTGAAACAAGTTCAAAGTTTAAAAGAAGAACTATTTCATTCTAGATTCCCCATAGCTCACATATGTTATAGAGTTCCAGCTGCATTACATACCAAAAGACGCTGAATAAATTTTCACAATAATAAAAAAATTTATCTTCATTTCTCACCTTTTATTGAACCAGACAATTCTTGTGTTTTTTGAAGTGGGGGTCAAACAGAATAGTCTTAGGAGGCTCTGTAACAAGTTGCAACTCTGTGTACAAGTTGCTTAGACCATCCATGCACATGCATGCCATGGAGGTAACTACCTGATCAGTCTCTGTCTGTTGAGCTTTAGCTTCACCCCAAAGTCACCTCCACACTGGAAGAATTTCTTAACCAGGCCCACAGATTTCCACAGCCCCTTGAGCCAGCAATTATCACACCTCTTTGTCTTGTTGATGATGTAGTGACAATAACCCTTTTGTGTGCAGGAGATGAACGTGGCATGCTCTATGGCAAAGCATCCGTTGATTTCAAGGTGTTTTTATGTAAGCGAATCCTTGAGCCCCATTTCAAAAGCAATACAGCAGCAGCCAGGGATAAGACCAAGGCCCTTGAAAAAGAAGGGAGCTCATGAAATGAAAGTTGATCTGCTGAGGAACTGGTATGAAATATGATCCATTACTAACTTTACCAAGGTTGTGTCAGTGCAGTTATATCCACGCCCTGGGATCCTGCTGTTTCTTTTTAGAGATTGAGGAAGGTGGAGTGATCTGTGTCCAGAAGGTGCAGTTTTTCCATAACTTACATTCACGGCATGCACACATTTCTGTCACAGTGTACCCATTAAATGTTTTTCTCATGGACCTAACATTGCACAAATTAATCCTCTCTTGTTTTGCTAGCAGAAGATCCTAATGTAGCAAGAAGGAAAGAGGAATGCTGCATGTACTTTGTGAAGAGGAGGGTGACTTAACATATTTTAATGCAGTTTAGACTACATATCTCAGAATGAGTTATCCCAGTTGTACAGAATGAGATCTTCCATAGAAGACTGACTGATTCACTGAGGTCTCTGGTACATGCATTTCCTGGAAGGAGACAAAATTCTGTGGTGCAAACAACTTCTACTCTAGCAACTTTTCTGAACCAAATTTGGATGTATTCTGGCCTGTTTTATTCTCCTCATCATCTGCATAATTCACAGGAAAGCATTCGGGAAGCCTAACCCCAGACAAGCAAAGGACAAATTCTAATTTAGAGCTTTCAGAAGTCTGAAGTCCATACACAGATGATTCAACAGACTTGATACTGGTAACTAAAATAGTATCTGCAGTTAATTAGACGTTGGAAGTTCCAACAGCACTCCGTGTTCCACAAAACACCGCAGGAGCTCTTCTGAAACAGGAGCCTAAGCTCACTTTCATCTCCTACCAAATGCTACCATTCCACTGTGCCACATCGAGAACTGTCCTAGGAGTTCGATCCAGAGGCAGGTCTGCCACCACCACAGGCTGGCAATAGGCACCTCCTTGGGAGTTCACAGCTTTTCTACTCTCCATTTGCCATTCAGAACTCTGTGCTTTCCTAGCCCCAGGGTTCCTCCTTAGCTCAGACTGAGTAGGATGTATTTCACGTCTTTGCTGAAGTAAATCACACAAATGCTTTGCATATTTGGCAAGCAATATCCTTCCCCAGCCTCTTCTATAACTAGATGCCAAGTCATGCTGTTTTACTAACTCAGCGGCTGAAAATTAGAACAGCACTTTCCATAAAGCCCACATTGCTCCAAGACTTTAGTTTGAGGGGTTGGACATCGTGTCTTTTATTCTGAGAGGGTGACTTAAAGTTAATTGCCTCACCGTGAGGCCCTTTTGATGGCATCAGCACCCTTGAAGCAGTATTTTGTCACACACTCCATTCCAAGTGTAAACCATTGCTCACTCTTGGCTCCTGCACACAGAAAAGCAGCCATGTTGCAGCATCTTGCAGCAAGTTGCCTTCCACCAGCATTCTTCAGGATGCAGAAGGCAAAAGTCCGTACAGTGCTGTGGTTTACCAATGACCGTACATTATCCTACATCTTGTAACACACATGGTAATTGCCCAGAGTTGCAGAGAGGCAGTGTTTGATTAGGAATTGTTCCTGACAGGTGAAAACACTGTTGGCAATTAGTAGGGATTGCCATGCAAATTGCCAGCGGCAGGCAGCCTATTACCAGATATAGACCTGTGAGGAGAAGCACTGTGAGAACAGACTGAGTGCACTGTCACCTTCGGGGCTGGCTGCCAGTTCCAAATGTCAGGACTGTGCTACTGCAGGTCTCAGAATCCTGTCCACTGTAGGAGCCACTTGACATCTTAATAGGCTTGCCAAAACAAGGAGCATTAGCTATTCAAACCCCTGTCTCTCTCTTGCATCAACAAGTCTCTTGTATTTTAAACACTGCTAACAGCACTTAGTGACGATGCAGAAGGGCGATCAGCACTTGGGAAAGCAGCCTTGCTTCTGTCAATGCCAGCATGATAAGTAAGGTGAAGAGGAAACAGAAGGAAAATGTTTAAGCCTTATTTAGTCTCAGCAAAACCTCGGGTAGTTCAACCTGATCTACTGCCAACCCGCTACATCTGGACTTGGTTTCTGATGAAAGCATCTACAGAAACAAATAAAGTGACATATTCCAGTCCTAACTAATGAGCAAAGCTTAGAAATAGTCTGTCATGACAAATGGAAACTATTCTGTTACAAATAGCAAGAACTTGCGCAGAGATGTGGTAAGAGAACTGCTGTAAGTGCTGAAGTCCTGGAACTCTCTTCTTGAAGATAATTACAAGGGGAAGGGCAATGCTGCATTTCAGTCACAACAAAACGATACATTTCTATAACATGTCCTCTCAACAACTTCATAGCAACTCTAAGCTGAAAAGCCCCTCTCGCTGTGACTAAGCAAGAGTTGTCCTTCTCTGTCAGTGGAGAAATCGGAAGCACCGGCAGGACGCTTTGTCTCAAGTCCCAAAGGAAACCACAAGTGGCCCAATGAACTGAGTCTACAGTGCACTCAATTGTCAGTAGACTCCTGGAATGACAAAGAGCATCCTTAATAACACAGCAAACCCTCTCCAGGCTCTGCTTCTCTAAATAAGCAAAGTGATTTGGGGTTTCATGTCTACAATAAAGATAATAGGAGTTAATTAATATGCTTATACAGCAAAGTGTTGACTCCCTTCAGCAGACGCACTCCACAGGCGTGCCTAGAGGACCACGTAAACAACATAATGAAGAAATTAGATGGCTCTGAAGAGAATCGCTCTCTACACAATAACTGCTCTATGACAACAGGATCTTGAAGCCAGTCCAGGAGTGAGCAGAAGTCACCTCTCTATCATAGCTTTATTGGACTGTGTGAAACAAGTTATCTGCCCAGTGTCTTGTGAAGAGGAACTCATCATACACGCATGGAAGCACCTTCCATCCAAACAGTCCCTACCAGGAAATAGCTCAGGTCACATCAGTGAAGTAATTCAGCAGGCGACAGAGTGAAATCCACCATTGCTACTAGACAAGGACACAGTATCTTACTACGACTCCTTCTTCCCAACCCCCAATAAATTAATAAAAACAGAGCACCGGCCCTCCTGATGGAACGATAAACTGGGTCTCCTGACATCCTATACGTTAAGGAAAACACAGTACAGCTTGGATACCAGCAGGCACAGGTTTCAAAAAGCTGAAAAACAAGAATTTATCTCTGCAACTATTTAGCCCTGTGTCTATGATCTCTTTCACCGAACAGAATTAAGCAGTACTGAAACTTTAAGGATGCAAACAGCTAAATTACAGGCTTCTGAAGAAGGACACCACTCACGCAAATGCCATTGGACCTTACTAAATAGATTTAGCTTTACCCCGGCTTGCTCTGAATACTTATATTCTTTGAAAATTCATAATAAGTTTTCATAACAATTACGTGATGTGTTCAGAGCAGAACTGCCCCTCACGTGCTAAAAGGCGAAATCCCACTCAGCTCTAAGTAACCACTGAAGATATCATGCACTTGAAGCATTTGTATCTAGTATTTTTAAATTCTCAGAAATTTTAGATCTTGCAGAAAGCTGTAGCTTTCATTATCTCTTCACGAGCCAGTACTTTCTATTTCCCAACGTGACCAGCTATTCATTGCTTTCCCACAGTGAGAATCCTCAAAAACAACCATGTTGCCAAAGCGTGGCTTGCGAATCAGCACATACACATAGAGGACCTTCATAACCCCTCATTCACGATGCTATAGATTCTAAACAGGGACATTTCACATGAACAAACATGAGAGACAAATAGTAATGGCAGGATCCACCTCATCTAACTGGAATTAGTAAAACGTCAGGCATCTAGACAGTTGCCTCCGTAGTCAATGGTGAGCGATAAGGGCTTTGAGGGGACAAGTAATCCTCTCCTACAACAAACACATAAGCTGGAACAAATCACTACATGGCAGTGCTTTTCTTTTTCTACTCATTAGGGAAAGAGCCTGGAAGCCTAGGGTTTTTTTAACAGAGGTGTGAGTTTCCTCTAGGAATCACAGCAATAAAATCTCTGTCACGGCCTCAGGTGGCAATAGCCAAGATCATGACATCTAGCTAGATGTGGATCACAGCACACAGGCAGTAGCCCCCATTTGCAGGACTGTTTTCATTCCCTGCTACATGGAGATGCTTAATACTTTATTAAAAGAAAGGGAACAACTGGCACTGAACAGGCACGCAGACTTCTTCTCCCGTCAGAACAGTACATACATAGCTGGGGAGCATTGGCTTGTAATAGACTTAAATGTGTGGGTTTTAAAGTTGTGGTTTGTGTTGGCAGTGAGATTGTTTGAAGCCAACCATATTTGGGGGAAATACCACAGCTAAAGGGGTCGATTCCAGACTGGAAATATGGTTGTACTTAAAATATAGACCAGGCTATGCTGGAATATTTAGGATCCTGTGGCATTAAGATCACGAACCAAATGGCAAACAGCACAGTTCCTTGGTGAAAGTGGAAGGTCTGAATGGTCAAACAGCAGTTTCATAACAGAGTCACCCTTTCACCTTCCCAAAGTTCCCATGGGGGCTGCGTGGCTGCGCATTCAAATTAACCAAAATCCTGGCACCCCTCTCTGCTCTGACAGAGATGAGGTCAGGGCCCATCTCATAAAAGCTGCGTTAGGGTCTATATTCCTCAGAGGAAATAATCCGCACCCTGGCTGCAGCCGTAGTCCAAAGGATGGTCATTAATCACTGGTGGTCTCTGGATACAACATCTTTGGAGTACGGAGAGATCTGGACAGCTGTACAAATTGTAATAGTGCAGCCAATACAGTGTAATGCCTTTAAATATAAGCTGCTTAAAATATGCTGCACTGGACACCGGAGATGGCAAGGAGTCCTCTCAGCTGGCTGCACAGTTATCGGAAAAGTGCAGATTTACTCATTTCCAACCTGCTTTGCTGCTCCTGTGCTAACAAACCCAAGGAAGCCTTTACTAATTGTAAAATCAGATTGCATTCCAGGAACAGTCAATATCAGCTGTTTTTAATAAGCTGTTCTGGTGGATCCTGTTGACAGATTCCGATGTGGAGAGATAAAAAAATACAACACCAAGAGAAAGAAATACAGATTATGTCCATGAAAGATTTATGTATATTATTGATCATGTAAATCCAGAGACAACATTACAGAATGGAAACTGAACGAGCTGTTTCCTGAAGTAACATTTTAGACCGTGATCTTTTTTGCACCATACTCATCTATATAAAGAGATGACAAAAGCCTCGTGTCACAAGGCAACCCCATATTTGCACAGAATAACCATGTTGCATTCTTTGTTTAGGATTTGATGTTGCAATTTTGTACACAAACAGCCTTTTCCAAGCAAGTCCACTGACAGCAAGGCAGTCGTTCATGTAGGCAGAGATTTCTCTTTCAGGCCAGGGTTTTTAAGCATCTTTTTGTACATGTTTGTATGTTCCAATTAAATTGAATGCTTACTATTGTAGTCTCTGAATTTATATAGCAACTATTTCAGCTCATGTAACAATAACGCTTAAAATATATTTTTATTTTTATTCCTGCTAACAGTTTTAATATAAAGTGAGTGATGTGATCCTAAGCTACAGTGTGGTATTAATTTGAGCTCTAGAATATCAACAGGAGAAGAAAAGGCAATTCATCGTGGTAACAAAATGCTTCATTATCAGTCTGCAAAATACACATGACATTTAGAAGACAGTGATCCTCATATCCTTTTGAACTTTTGTGAGGATCTGTTACAAAATGCCATTAGCAACTGATAGATTCTTGTAGCACTGGGACAGAAACAAATTGGCTCCCACCAACAGTCTTGTGACCTACAGCATGGTGAACACGGGACCCAGCACCCTCCCGCAATGATACAGTCCTGCACAGCAGAAGTCCTCATCACACGGGAGGCTCTTAAATTCATGAAAAACACATTGTCTTACTAAACTAAATTACTTGGATTTAGGGATATTTCTCATAGAGATAAAATACAATGCAGAATTTTCACTGATGAGAAAGTTAGTTCAAGTTAATTATGCAAGTTTACACTTAGGCAGCCCTGGACATCTTCAAACATCTGGGCAAATATCAAATTAGCTTTGCTGCATTCGTAGGTACATGAAGTAGGTACATGATACTACGCTTATTTTTATCTTAGGAAAACACAGAAGCCAAGGTTGAAATTATTAAAAAGCTATTCTGTTTGTTTAATCTTGCTTCCACTGAAGTCAATGGAAAAATTGTCAGTCACAGATTTGCATTTCCATGGGAGCCCTTTATATACCCCTGTGGTAGGGCAAAAAGCCTAGTTTTAAGTATCTTGACCCTGCCAGGCAGTGTAATGGAGCCTGAGTGGAAATAAGAATTAGGCCTCCATCAGCTTGAATAGGAATGGATTTACATAACTGCTGTGTGCTTTTGAAAATTCTACCCAAAACAGACGGATTATTTGACCAATACAACACAACAGGCTTGTGACGGACAGTACAATGACTCAGTTTGTCTGACATTAGTGAGCACTAGACCAAGTCAGTCCCTCAATATGTTTCTAGCTTTGGAAGAGGGCTCTGTCACACAGAAATCTTTAAATTATTTTAAAGGACATTTTAAAACTAGGAATGGTATACAACATTTGATCCCATGCTGATCACCCATCACCAAGCTGCTCAAAAGTAAGTGCTGTCCATGACAAGCTACTTTAAGGGGAGAACAAGACAGATGTGCAAAGGGTTCCCACCATTAAAAGATGGTAATATCCACCAAGTTATTTCAATAATGTGTGTAAAAGATGGACAAAGGCAGAAAGGCTGAAGGAATCTTGTAGAAATAGGATTCCAGAAAGGATCCAGGCTAAGAAGATGGGCCTGAATGGAGGGAGCATTGAGGCTATCTACCCTCGCTGGATGCCAACCCACTGCACGCAGTCTGTACGGATACTTAATTCCTCTAGCTTCCAGCAGGATTTAGACTGAGAAATGCCCTGCATGTGAATATACATGTATGACTTGGGGCTGAAATGCTGTCTCAAGAAAACCACCCAAGTTTGTTTAAAATTCTATCAGCTCAGTAGGTTGTTCCCTCCATCCTCCCCCTTACTCCCCCCGCCATCAGTGGTTACACGTTAACCATGTATGGAAGAGTTTCCAGAGGTCTGAGCCATTAAAACCTACAGAGAATAGAAGAACTTGGCAAATATGAAATAAAAGCATTTGAAATGGCTCTGAGACAGCCTGCTTCCCCTTGCTACTGAAAATGTGATAGATGTATTGCCATTTCTGTGTAGGAGATCACAATCTGAGGTTTTTGACAAGTCTATAAACTTAACTACACACAGTGTGCCCCCAAAACTGTTTGAATACAAATTATCGTGTCAAAACCTGCTGGAGATCTTTTGATCTTACGAAAAACAACAAAACAAACAAACATAAAAACAACACAAACACAAAAAATCCCTACACCCCAGCACTTAAAGTAGTAGTCCTGTGTTTTATCTGCAGACAAGCTTCCTGCCAAGCATTCTTGTACATGCCAAAAACTATGGTTATTTTTGGACAGTTTCTTATTTACAACCCTTTAGTGTGCATGAAACAGTGATGTTCTGCCATTTTTAAGAGTCGCTGATCACAAGAAAACCTCTAACACATCTCCTCTCACAGCACATGATTTATGGGGAGAACATTACAGCAGTCTTCCTCCTCCCTATATGAAACGGACATTTAAGAAAGGAAAAAAAAAATCCAACACAGCACTGAGAAAAGATCCAGGATACAGGAAACATTGTATAGAAGTTTACACAATGATAAGACATTACCCAGAAGCATGTGGAATTTACCATGGACAACATCCTGCTCCTGGTAATACTGTAAGATGCAAAGAGAATTAATGGATATGTTTCCCCCCTTCCTCCATATTTTAGAAGACTACCAGATTTGCCTTAAGAAAAACAGATTTTCTGATGATGCTCCCTTTCAAACCTTTTAGGATGTTCTCATTCAGAGAGCTGCTAAGTAATCACAAATCAGTGTGATATCTCCTCCCCGAAGATAATTCAGGAGGACTCAGATTCTCACAGAGCTCATTGAGGAACTGGAATTCAGGAAATCTAAGCTTTATTCCCAGCATTCTGCAATCACTGTGCTAGAGTAGCATCTCATTTTCTCAATTGAAAAACAGAACTAAACCACCAGTCTCCTTTCCAAACACTTAAAAACTTGATCAATACCCTACAAAAGCTTTGCATTTCTATCACTGTGTTAAGCACTCAGTCTCTCCACCTGAAACCAACCAGATTTTAACATTTATTTTTCATACTCTCCCAGAATATTCCAGACGACTTTTACACCAATTCCACCACAGTATCATTATTCAAGAGAAGAAACTTACTACTCTATCAACCCAGAATAACTGACTTCAAATGCAATTAGCCCAGGTCTCAGTTCTATTGCTGTAAATCCAAGTCGAGGCCCTCATCACGGAATCTGATCCATGCCACGACTTGCAGCCATACAGACCCCAAACAGAAAGTGTGCTTTTGTCTGTCCAATCACAAAATCATTTAGGAAGTGTAACACAGAAAGATACAGGTCCCTAAGTGATTCCCAGTGCCATTTGACTCCTGACAGCATCGTTAATGATTCCTTTACTTCTAAGAACCCCACCTTCTCTTCTACCCCAGCCATCTTGACTCCCTGACCTGCATAACTTGGGAAGAACGAGAATACTGTATACATTGAAAGAAAAATGCACCTATACCTTTTTACTACTTCATGGATGACAGCCTTTCTATGCATACTATCCATGAAGTATATAATTACAGACAATTAGTATTCTATTCTTCATCAAATTCATTAATTTAATAAAATCTTTAAAGTATCACTTCCACATCAAGTAGAAAATCATATATTTAAATAACACTGTCTATAACTGTTTTACTATTTTGCCCCCTGTCCATTACTCACTAAGGAGGACACAAACTTGCTGTTCACCCATTTTTCTCCATCTTTTTTACCCCAACATCAGAATCAGCAGAGTTGAGAATTATTTTGTCACATAGAACATATTAGGGCACTGAGTAAGAATGAAAACTCTGAAGAGATGTCCGAGAGCAAGCTGCAAAACAGGTTAGCAAAGGTTTGAGTGCCAAAAGCTTCTCATAACCTGGCAAAATGATGAGATATAGACAAAAAACCCTCAGACTTCAGAGTTTATTCTCCATGAAAATTAAGTGAGTCCTACAAGTCTTGGTTTCTCAGAACATACAACTGTGGGAATTCAGAAACTAATCAAGTTAGGGGCTGGATGGGATTTCTTATACAACAAGACAGCCCTGAGTTATGTGCTCTTGGTCCTGGGGAACCTACCACATACAGAGCCAACAGATTTTAATGGAATCTAAAAATAATTTTAAAAGTTATGTTAACACATGATCATATGCTAAACATTACTGCAGCTTGCGTAGTAAGGGACATCAATATATAAATCTATGCTTCCCTTCCTTCAGATATTACCGGAAATTACAATCAAAAATAAGAGACGAATCGCTCACTTCTGTGTATTGATAGAAGAGAAGAGAAACAGACATGCTCTGTGTGACAGATATGACTCTTTTCTAATAAAGCTTTCAGCAGTTCTTTAATTCAGCATCTGCCTTTTATATGGATAGATACAGATGAAGCAGTTACCTGAAATAATGTTTTCATATTTCAGTATTTTTATCACAGCATTACCAAAAGTTCCAGTCAAATCCTATCCCTAATGTGCTAGGTGTGTATAAGACTAGACACCTTATCAGACTAGTTTACAGCCAATACAGACAAATGAAGCATCATTACCTTCACGGGTAGGGAAATTTAATGCAGACAGATGAAATAAAATGCTAGAGATCACACGGAGTGATATTAAACTTGCTCCTCTTAGTGAGCCCCAGTTCACTGCCAAAGCTTTTCATCTTCCACAGGGGAGGCTGGACAAGGGTGCTGTGCCCAGTTATGCCTCCATGTAGTTATTTCTCTCACTCGCTGGCCACAGACCATAGGTGTGCAAGACAGTAAATTACCATATGATGGCCATATAGAGAGGATATTTTACATAAGGGGAGACCATTCAGTCACCTCAAAGGAGTCTCAAGGGAAATCTCTCCTGCAGAGCAGGTAGTAAGCTCTCTACAAGGTGCCTTAAAAGCTATTAGCCACACTCTGGGTTCTGGCTCTTCCTCTAAATGACTGCCTCTATTGAATTGTATGCCTTCGGAAGTTGTGGAATAACAAACTTTGTCATTTAAGTGTCAAGAAAATATTCAGAAAAAACTTAACAGAAAACTGAGTCATGATGTTTAGGGCTGCTCAGCCTCCTGAGCTCAGGCCATTAGCAGCCATCTCGAGGCACTGATGGGAGAACTGGGAAAGCACTTATGGATGCTGCAGAGTGAGACTCCTCTTCACTTGGGAGCAGCAGCAAGCTGCTTTATGTGCAACAATATATAATGTAGCTCCAGCCTTTCAGAATGACCATAAATTACTAAGCAAGATGAAGAGTACCTAAAGGAAACTTTAAAGTTGAAGTCAATCATGAGAAAGAGACAGGGTTATTATCTTCAGCTATCACCCAAATCCACCTAAATCAAGGTGGTTTTTAAATGACCCTGGATTTACTATAACCTCTCTCTGCTTAATTTTATCTTTGTTTTCCCAACTAGAACAGAGGGGCTGTTCATAGCCTGGAGCTAAGCCAGAATGAAATCCAGATTAGCTGCAGTTTTAATTTCTTAAACCAGAGCATGTGGAAGAACTACGGCACCCAGGAGCAGTTGCTGGGCTCTCTCCACAACACGGGCTCCTTGTGGCCACAGGAAAGCCCAGAGCAGTCACACCCTGTCATGGGGGAGCACAGGCTATTTGCTGCCATGCCAGTCTCAGGTGAGGTGAATATTGCAAGGACTGATGCAGGTGATGACTGGAGTAGAATAAAATTGGAAAATGACAGTGAAGAACCTGCCCTGGTATCAACCACAATGCCTGTCACAGTCCAAGCACCTGCATGCTCACAGACACTCGGACTTTCAAAGTGAAAGAAGTTCTCCCACACGTATGCCAGAATAACTAAGAAAGACCTAACCCTAGGTCTCATTCAAAATGTTTCAAATGTGCTACTAATTATTGAGTCAAATCATCAAGTTTGAGTCTGGCCCTAAGTTGTTCCAGCTGCATCTGAGAAATCTAGAATCAAACGCAAACTTTAAGTTTCAAAGCCTCGACTTTCTGTTAAATTAAGACAATAATTTAAGCCACAAATTAATTTCATTATTAAGCAGGCTTGAAATTGAGCTCATCTTACTTCCAGTTTTAGTAAAAAAAAAAAATCTCAACTTGAATTTGCAGTTTATGCACGGCATTTCTTTTACTTTTGTTTCAGGATAGTCATTTGGGGAAATTTAACAGGCAAGAGATGCCTATTTGAGAATGGAATTGATCAGGAATGCAGTTACAACAGAAAGAATTTCAACAGACCATAAAAGAGAAAGAGAAGAAAAAAAGAAAAGCCTACGACAAGAATAGTCCAGCAAAATGCAACTGTAGTGAGTTTGGGCTGTTTTCCAGTACTCCAGGGGGAATTCTGCTATTTGCTGAGTTTAGTGAATGTAATCTAGTGCAGAAGGAAAAAAAAAAGTGCCGCTGCTTTCACCATTTTCTCAGTTCTGTTCTGTATGAGAAATCATATAAAAGACAGAAAAATTATTGTATTACTGTGAAAGCACACAGAAACTTGCAAAGCAGATGTTCTCAGCACACATAAGAGCGACTGATCGGACACTGAATAAAACTACACAACCAGAATGAAAAAAATAAAGTCACTCAGCGGGCAGAGATGAATCAAGAAATAGAGGACGCAAAAAGTATCTTGGAAATATCATCTGCAGTGATAAGTCAGTCTCATTTTGTTAAACAGTAAAAGGAAATCAATACTTTCCACTACACTTCATAGACAACTATTTAAGTTACTTTCCTCCAAGAATCTCAGTATGCAACTTTAAGGAAATGAAAAATCGTTCAGAACATACACAAACAGTTAACAGGAAATATAAAATGAAGTAATTGAAACAGAATCTACCTCCAAAACCAGCAGATACTCCACAAGTTATTTATAGCAGAAAATTTACAAGACACTGGAAATGTCTTAAACCTTCTAAGGTTTTAAATACTTACTTCTTGCAGCCAAAATCACATCAGTGGAATATCCAGGAAAATTTTTAAAAGATTGCATTAAGGAGCTTAACTAGCTGAGAACATGATGTAGCCTTTCCTTTGGACTGTCCAGCCATAGGCATTTACTCATTCAACAGAAGCACAGAGTGTGATACTGTAAGGCAGCCTTTTACATAGGGATACCAAAGAGGGGGGAGGGAGGGGAAAGCCCTTCCCCAAAGATTTTAGTTCAGCCCACTCATTAAAATACAGAGTGGAAACAGCTGCTGTAGGAAGGAAGAGGATGTCCAGGCAATTTTTTATTAACTTTCTTAGGTGTAAACTCATTTCATTCTGCAGTCTCAGTTAGAAAAAATATTTTTTCTTTTGAATTTCACTCTTCCTCTGTATTGCTCTTTAAGACAGTGGCTCTAGCTCCACTTAGTAATAAAAATAACAGTAGACAGTCCGCTCCCCGTTTTCAAAATCATTACATCTCACCAGGGGAAAACAGATCCCTAACAGAACTCCCTCTCCACCATGCAAGCTCTAGTACAAGTACACATGTGCTTTGTAACACTTAAGCCTTCACACAATGTAATATTCATCTTGAATGACTTCCCACCAAGAAGTCCCAAGCAAACAACAAACACGAGCTCGCTGATAGCAACATTTAGAATTGATAGCATGCCTCTTAGAGATTAGCACCTCAAAGTTAAAACTAGATAAAGAACAGAGGAAGGAGGCAAGAACAATGAAAGATCCTCAACTGTTTGACTGGGAGACACTGAATAAACAAGGATTCTTCAGTCTGAGAAAGAGTTGGCAGAGGGGAGATGAGAGAGTGTTCTATTAAATCATGAAATGCACCAAAAATGCTAATCTGGGAACGGCAGCCCATTCCTTCTGGTAACAAGAACTAGGGGGCACTGAACCCAGTCTTTAGGCAGAAGTTTTAAAACAAACAAAAGGAAGTTATTTTTCACATTGTGCATAGAAGGACGGCAGAGCTTGTTGCCCAGGACCTTGTGGAAGTCCACTCTGTGAGCAAACTCAAAAAATGAAATTCAAAAAAATGAAAGAACAGTCCTAATCCTAGAACTTTTGCCTTGAGAAGCTATCAACCACAAGTTACTAGAAGGTGTGGCTATCTCAGGTGTGGTAACAATTTGAATTTGCACTCTGCATTAATCCTTCCCCTAAACCACTGACACTGACCACTGCCAGACCATCAGAAGGATCTTTGAGCCACAACTGTGTCCAATCTCATATTCCCATTTATCTGGTTTTCACAACGCTCCTCAGTGAGAAACTGTCTGTATTATTAGGTCCACTTCACAGATGGGGAATTAACTATGTACATCAAGGCCCAGAGTAGCACAACTCTTTGGAAATTTTTACTGGTAACCATAATTCAGAAATTAGGTACTATCCTTAAAAGTCCTCCTGAAGTGACTTTCTACTTCTAAAGGGCAGCACCCCTTTCAAACCTCTGCACTTGTGACTGTTCCCTGTTCACTCCACTACACCTACTCCAGTGTAACTACTTTCACAGGCAAAGTTATTCACCAACAGGAGTTTTTCCACAGTTATTTCAGCAGCTATTACTCCTATTTTCTGCTCTCTCTTTGCCTACCGTTGCAAAAACTAATGCATGCTGATAGTGAAATCTTACTGTAGCAAACCTATTTTAAATGCATATGTGCTTTTTATACATTATCAAATAGCATTTTTTGGTGCAAGGCAAGCTGGCTGTTCTTAGAGTAGCAACTAGCAAATGGATTGTGCAATCGAGGTTGTTGTTTTGTTGTTTGCTTTTTTTAAAATATGAGACATACTTTAAAAATACTCTCAGAGTGGCCATTGTGTGGTAAAATGGGTGACTGCCCACTGATCTTGCTGGTACAACAGCTTGTCTGAATTAATGCTGAGAAACAAGACACTTTTATGCAAAATAAGTAAATTGATTTGAGATCCTTTTCATATCAGGTCTGAGAAAAGCAGACAGAAACTCCGTTTCCCTTCTCTGCTCCTAATTTTAAACAGGGGCTTCATAGCTTTTTGTCTGTCTCAGTGTGTTTAATGTTTCCTGGAGGCCTGCAAAGGTATGCAAAATATTTTAGTTCAGGGCCTCTATACGGTTGTAATAGGAAATAGACGTCTCCCTTAAAGAGAGGGGTTAGTATAGAAACAGATTATCTGAATGACAGCAGAGTCTTAAGTGTTTATTTCAAAGGGAAGGAAAGGACAGATAAATATTTACTGCTTTCTGTCCACATTGTAAAATACAGACGCTGCCCATTTTCAGTTACTTCTTGTCTAAGTAATCCAGGTTATTGTCTGATCCTGCTCTCTTGGTCAGGATTTGTCTTCATGTTAAAAAAAGTTCTTTGACAGATACATCCTTTAAGCTGCAGAAGAGTTTCACAATGAGAAAGGTGGTTTCTAAAACCCGGGCTGGTCAAGACCTTACGCTTGTACAAGATGTTTGGCCACCAGAAATGAATCACAGACTTTTTGGCCCACCTGAGAAAATGCACGTTTCCTGTGTAAGGCTTCACACTATGCTGAAATAGCCTTTTGGAAAAATTCTGAGTGTTTCAGTGCTAACAGGTCGAAAAATGGTAGAGACACAAATGTAAAGAAGGGTTCGCTTCTTACTCCTATCCCCTCTCTTACTTCACCCAACCTGAAGGGTAAGTGCCATCCCTTCCCCGGCAGGGTGGAGGATGATAGAACAAGAACAGATGTTCTCTTTCCTCCTAATCAATAGGCCCTAATCAATAATCTTTAGGTCCTGATCTTTGATCCATTTGTGGCAGCAAGCTTTAATTCTCAGTCTCCTATTCCTGACAGGTCCACCCTTTCTCCTTTTCACTCTCTTATGGACCTACTGCTAGAGAACCGACAGAATTAAAAGTAACTTTGGGACAATTATCCTTTTCTAGACGCAGTCTTACCTTCCCTAGTTCAAAACTTGACTACAACTGGTGAGATCTCTCTTCTTCAACCCTTCTTTCCCTCTTTTAATTAAAAGTCGCATGGTAAATCAAGAGGAATCCAGAGGGGCTTAGAGCAAATCTTATTATCTTTTTAGTTGCAACTACATCTCTTATATAAGAAGACATTAAGGAAATGACTGATGGAGTAAGTGCAGTAGGTGCAACTCAGTGGAATGCTGGTCATCGAAACAACAGCCAAGGGGCAATCATATATTTTGTTCAGTAGATGAATGGGAGATCAAGACCAATGGGACATATTCTGGGATGTTTCTGTATGCACGGGCATTCCTCTTCATACAGCAACTTTATGAAAATCCCCTAAAATAAGCAGACTTCTGATAATTCAATAGCTGGATAGGTAGTCCCTAAGGTGTTACAGAGGAAAATGGTCATTCAATAAATGCTGTTTTCCTCGGAACAAGTATCTTAGCACAGAGCCTTCACACAGAAGTGTTTTTACAGATCAAGAAAGTTGCTATCATGTTTGAAGGTGCAAATGGACAAACTTCAGCAGGTCCAGTTGATGAGAGTTACACCTGTGTTATGAGCTGAAACAGCCTAACAAATTATTGCAGCAACTGCAATCCAACAAGATTTTCTGTGCAGCTCCTCAGAGTTTTCATCTTGTCTCATTTAAAAAATACATATTTTTTAAAAGTAATAAATCAAGTTTAGGATACCAGTGAATTTCTCCCAATTCTGTTTTCTCCTTACCCTCTTTTCCATTGGGTGGAGCAAAGAGATGGAAAGGAGAGCAAATCTATATAGATCAAGGAAGAGGAAACAGAAGAAAAGAGAACAATTTTTCAAGGAAAGGAAGGGATTTCGAAGCTGAAAAGTGAAAACTTTCTGTCTCATTCTGGAAACATAATGCAGCTATTCCTGACATTAAAACTGAAGATCTTCTTTTGTCACATTTTGTTATACAGTTTACATCACCAATTGTTTCCTTCTGGAAACATTCACAATTATTTCAAATTCAATACTGAGAGGGAGAAGGGAATAACACTATAAATGGACTGGATGGCCAAATGCATCAAAACAACAATCTTTGGCTTTCGGTTCTGGAATGGCATGTACTGTATTACCAGTGATGCTATTATCTCTGGAAAATTCACAGTGATTTTATTAATACCTGTAATTATTAACTTAGGATACATAAGATTAGTAACTTTGGCTTTAGACCACTGTTTCTATGACATAATCAAGGGGTTCACGGGATCATTCCCAAATTCTGCCACATTTGACTTCTTCAAGGCATTTCTATAGCCTGCCTTGAAAAACAGCTTTGTGTTTCCACAGAGACAAAGATCACTGAAAAGCTGTCGGTGAACAACATCTATCCTGACTGGTCTCTTATCACAAATCCCTAAAAAGTGCTAAAGGGCTACTGCTCTTCAACGAGCATCTGCAGGCAAATCAATGGGCCTCAGAGATCAGACACAACCCTAGATTCTAAGTGCAACACTTTTAGATAAGCACTCAATTCCCATTTTCAGCCTAACATGGACTAATACATTCCTCAGCAGTGCTATCTTTTAAAAAAAATAAGCACTTTCTCAAAAGAGAGCAGCAAGTTGTCCATGCCCAGCATTCTTCATGACCATGGAAGATAAGGTTCATTTTGACTGAGGTCACAAACTGCGAGGCTTAATCTGAAGTTTCATGGGATATTTTAATACCTACCCTGAGCAAAGAAAGTTCACATTTCTGAGGATCCATTAAAAAAAAATGCACACGCTTTATGGAACCAAACTGAGATCGACCTAACTCGGAAAAATGGCCATCTGAGGCAATGTGATCAAGCATCTCAGATGCTGAGCAGAACCTCAACAGTATCAATCTTTTCACTGGACTGTGAAGCCACCCCCTTCCGGCTCCCTTCCCCACCCATCCTGAAAGCACTCTGCTTTGGGAGTGGCTTTTCTCACCACGGAAGCGAAACTTTCTTTTAATGTGGTTCATGGAAAGTTTAGCTGGTTTTCTTTCTCCAGGCCACATTAGTCCCAACCAAAATCCAGTATAATAACTCTACCCGTCTGTGGACAGTTCTTTTCAACTTGCAAGGAAGCAATCCCACAACTGCCATTTCTTGTGTCTCATTATGGGAATGGTGATGTAGCAAAACCATACAAAGAGCTGTACTGAAATTGTTTGAGCATAGTTATTGTACAAGCACTTTGAGATGCTTCCATCCAAATAAAGGAAAACAGAGATTAGATCAATTCTAGGAGTCCTCTAAGTATAGGAAGAACTACCAATAAATTCAAGGGTAATAGAGGCAATGGGCTGCATAGGATGAATTTTATTTTAACTTGTCTTTAATGATATACCATGGGATATAGAAACTGAGCTAGGGAGTATAAACAGTACAACCCCAAGGCATAATAAATGGATTTATTTCTGATGCAAAGTCTGCTATCAGTAACATGTATCGTGTTACTGCTTTCAATGAGCTTTGGATCGGTCTCCCATGAGCACCATGTAAAGGATATGAAGTCAGACACCTAGAGAAACAAGGACAGTGTAATTTCAGCAATGTGGGGGGGGGGAGGGAAATTTACTTTCCAGAAAAAAAAGGACCTGGGAGATGCTGCATATTATCAGAGCACTGATTTACATAATGCAAAAGCTTTTATCAGTACCAGAAGCCTCAGGGTCCCATACAAGAAACCAATCAGCAATTCTGGGAAAGCTGCAGCTGGGTATTCCTCCTGTTTGACAAAGGCACATAGCAACTTCCCCATGTCTGTGAGGCACCTTTTTTTCTTTGCTGGGTAGGTTTTTACCTGGATTTGTTCTCAGTCCACCTGATCATGTCACATCAACAGTAGAGCTAACATAAAGTAAGGGCGAAGTTGGAATAGGGCCATATTCTTTCAGCAGCAGCCAGGACCTGGAGCAGTTTACACCAGTCCTGAAACCATAGATCCACAGAAGAACTTAAAAGATCTTTTACAGTTCAGTGCAACAAAGTAAAAGCCAAGAGAACAACTCAGGTTCAAGAAACCAGGTATTTAAGAACAAGTAAGCTTGTACTTCCAGAGCAATGCACTTGGCCCTCCTAAAGACAGAGAAACAAACATCCGAATTGACTCCCAAGGAAGAGAGGAAGGTCTGGAAGCCCTAACTGAGCACTATTCATTTTTGGCTGGCTTAATGTTCTCCAGGCAGATCATTTTCCTCCTGATTACAGGGTGCTATCTCCCCCTCCATGAAGGACACACCATTTCTGATAAAAGGTCCTGTATGTTTACCACCTACACTGCTTTTCAGCACAAATCCAAAGCACCCTGTTCCTTTCCCAGAGATGGGTCTAGCTTAAAGGCAGTGCACTACCCACAGACACTCCAAATGTTCACTTTCATTCTAGACTAGAGAGGTCTCTTGGTCACAAAGTTGCCGTCTGGGTCCCCCTCTGCCTATTTCTTTGATTTGGCTGAAGCCTTATCCCAGCTCTGCCTCCTTTTCTGTCCTGTTTATCACGGCAGCCCTGGTGGTCCCTGCATGCTGCACAGCTGCTCCTCCTTCCCTCCTGCCTAAACTGATTCTAAGATGCCTCCTTGGACCAGATGTTTTCCACGCGCTTCACTCTCTATTTTCTTCCCCACCCCCACCTCTTCCAAGGCAAGTAACAATCTCGCTCCTTGACCTTTCGGATTCAGTCCTGAAGTATCCCTTAATCAACTTGCCCAGCTTGGTTCTGGGGCAGGAAAAAAACAAGTCTCTGCTTTTTTCTCTATGATAATACATGAGCAGGAGACAAAAATAAGCTTTAACCTTGGCACAGCCTTTAGTTTCCATTTCACCTTCAGATGATCAGCTTTGGCTTTGGTATTTTTTTGGCTTGCTTTCTGGATTAAATTTTATTTCTTGGAAATATTTTGTTAAGGATTAATATCCGTATCACTTGCCACTTTCCCTTCTAATCATCCTTCTGTTTTCTAGCTGCCACTGAAGTCTTATTTACAGGTACAAATCTTAAGTTTATAGGTACTTCACAGGTCCCATCCCCCTTCTCTGTGACATTTCCCACTCTCCATCTGTCTTTCCTTGGCACCAGTGCCTGCAGTGGCAGCAGACTTTTATACAAACTACCAGAACTCTGCTTCATCTCTCAAAAATCGGTTTCGTATCAGGCCAATTCAAGCCAGTTTCACAAGCTTATGTTAACTGTAGATCAGACCTAAACCAATAAACTCCGGCTGGACCAGTACTGTAACACCCATTTTAAGGTACACCAACTTCCTGTCACTCATATGTAGGGACGGTTTTGTGGAAGAGGGACGGGTGCAGCGTTTCCATCCCCTCCTGTGCAATGTTATGTTTCTCTGAGCAGGCCTGCTCGCTTTAGGCCAAGTCCTGAGCACGGTCATCAGGGTACCAAAGGAGCAGTGACCGCATTCCATAGGCCGGAGGGCCAGCCCCGCCACAAGGAGCGGGTGAGCATCCGAGCATGCAGTGCCGAAGCTGCCAAGATCAGCAGAAGAACCCAAGCGCCTCCAAACCTGAAACTAGAAACTAAAGTCATGCAGATTTTGTTTAAACCACAGACAGTCCACAAAATACTTGTCAACAGGGATTTCATTCTTTAAAGTCCTGACTCTGGCCTCAGTCACGAGCAGGGAGTAGTAGCCAGTGGCTGTGCTGTTCCTCTGTGTCCTGCAGCCAAGACACTTGTCCCTCACAAATGGCCTTGAGCTGGTGAGAGGGGACAGGGCGGACAGCGTGACCAGCCCCTTCGCTTCACGGGCAACCATGTCAGAGAACAAAAGCTGGTGGCAGGACATCCCCTTTCTGACAGCATTACTCCTGAATTTGCTGTCTCTGTGCAAGTAGATCTCCAGCATGTGATTTCCCACATTCCACAAGGGCTCCGATAAAAGCTGTTGCATTCAGCCAAATGTTTAGTACTCCTCTGATATCTGTATATTAAAAATTACTGTGGGGGTGAGGGAGAGCAAAAAGAAGTGTAATAGTCTGAGAATATTAAGTGTAGCACTGGGTGAAGAAAAATTTTGCTTTCCAAATGCCACATGCAGATTTATTGCAGGAACAAAATGGGTGCGTAGGCACTGAAAAGCCCTAGGCAAAGTCCTGCATTTCATTTTCTGCCTTACCCAGAGTCTCTCTCCGGGACGAGCTGTGTCACTTCACTTTCTGGTATTTCATAAACAGGCAAAAGTTTACATTATTGCTACATACTATTAAGGTTGTATACTCAAGAGTCTTTCACTATGCCCAGATCTCAGATGCAACTTCTAGGCACCACCAACCAAAATTGGCAGAAATCTGCCTAATTTTGTAGCACTGACATGAAATTTTTTTTATGAACTACTTAGACCTTGCACTCATTCGTTTTAATAGGTGAAAAGCTTCCCAGCAAGATGGGCAAAACTGTATGCATTTTAATGATGAATCTGGCTGTGTCAAAATTGATGTGGAGTCCTACTGCTCCCAATACTGCCAAGAGAAAGCAAGGAAGAAAGTAGCAAGTGATGACAATTCTTTCTCAACACCATCTATCTCACTGCTTCATGTACACTTTCACTTGGACAGTTTTGGGTTTACAGAGCAGAGAGGACATCAGGGAGTTCGGGTTTTGGTTTTTTTGTTGTTGTTGCTTGTTGGGTTTTTGTGGTTTCTCGGGGTTTTTTTGCTTTTGGTTTGGCTTTTTGTGGGACTATCCAGTGCCCTAGACAGCTCTGCTCAGCGCCAGCTCATGGTATAACATCATTATTTCTCTCTTCCTGTACAGTTCACTAGACTTTGAGATTTATTGAGATTCCATTTGGCTGGAAGCTCATTATGCACTATTTCCTGTAGCTCCCATATAGGACACATTGCAAGCAACAGATAAAAATATCTGTACCACTCTTTCTTTTCAATTCCTTAATACTGCTGTTAAAAAGAAAAAAAAAAAAGGGAAAAGCTGCAGAAAAGTTTCAAGAATTCTGTATTAATCTAGGGAAAAGAAATCCCGTTCTAGAAGCACCAAAACAATAAAAGAAGTATTCCAGGTGGAGGGAAGGAAAAAGAGTGTAGTGCTCCAAAGACCAAAAGGCAATAAGGAACACTTGCGTTTTGATCAGGACAGACCAAAGAAACTATATGTACTGCTTTTAAAGACACAGACTTTATTACATTCTGTCCCATCCTCAATATCTGCAAGACACTCTGTATCAGATCTGCATACTGAACACATCACTTGAATGTTAAAAAGTCGCAAGAGAAAATTCTCCTATCCATTCCTGGCCATTTCATATTCAAGCTTATCTCATAGTTAACAACTTCTTTTCCATTCTTTACTACCTCCTAAACTTGTTGTCTTGCTTCATTTCCCATTTTAACTCTTTTTACACCTTCTGATTTGTTAGTTCTAGACCTGCAAATCCCCTTCTCAGAAATCACTTTTCCTTCAAATATTTCTCACCCTTCCTCCTATAAGCAGCTGTGCCCTATGTTATTATCTAGGCAGGATTGAGACTGGTGTCTCAACAGTGCAAAGAACAGGTCTTATTTATGTTTGTGAATCCTTGTCTAACTTTATGCTGCTGTATAAATGTTTAATAGGTACTAATGCATTTGCTGGAACAAGCTGTGTGCTGATACTCAGTGGACTGTTTGGATACAATCCTTGCTGACTGTCAGAAGCTTCTGGAATAAAAAAAATGCAGGTTTTTGGTAACACTGCAGTTTCAAAGCTAAAGGATCCAACAGCTGAAGTAGTCTAACAAACCATCGTAGCACCAGAAATGGCCTTATCTACTCTTTCCATGTTTGAAACAGGATAGAGTTTGAAAGCTTAGCACTATGGATGTGAGGTTGCTTTCAGCTACAGCCACTGTACCTCATCTCCTCTTATCTATTTCCAGACCCCCAAGGTCACAACATTTTAAACAAATCTTTCATATCTTCGCTTTCTCCTTAATGTTGGCTGAAGAGTATGGAATGGTCTTGTCCTCTTTTCACACTGGTCTTGGCATGAATTTCCTGTGGGCTTGACTGTATCACGTCCTGCGTAGAATTAATTGTGAAATAAAAAACCCCAGTGGCAGATCAGATGCATAGATTTTATTTCAGGGACCAAATAGGAGCTGAGTGATTCATCAGCACAAGCACGCCACACAAGCAGCAATTGCTCAAGCAAGCAGGGAATGTATGATGTCTTGGCCTCGGGGTCAATGAATGGTGATGCTAATGGAGAAAATCCAACAAGGACAGCAGGAGTGTCAGGCCTACATGTAATCGAGTCTCATGCTAAAACTCATGGAGACAAACAAACCACATCACAAATTTCCACAATTTGTGTAAAAAGAAAACTTTTGGGTTTGTTGTTTCTGTTTCCGGTTGTTCCTCATGGTGAGACTGATGATGACAAGTCTTATCCCATAATCTTAACAATGTGTGCCCTGTTGCCATGAAATCCAAGGATATAAAGAATCACTGTTGTGGTGTTTGTAGGGGCTCTGAAATGAGGAGTTCTGGATAGTGCCCATCCAGCCATCCAATACTGCATCCTAGGATCAGGCTCTCTTTCCTGCTAATTTTAATACAGTTTCAATAACAGTACTCTTGATGTCTTAGCCTTGAAAGAGATTTGACCAAGAGATGAATTGAGAAGGTTTTTCCAACTGACAGTGTGCATTAGGAAAGAAAAGGAGCTGCATCGGGTGGAAGCAAGTCCAAGAAAAAGACAGCCCTATTAGGAAAAAAATCCCATAACAGTGAAATCTGTTGGACTTTATACAGTTTCTTCCGTGGTATAAAACATATGCCAGCACTTCAGTCTTTAAAAGGAGAGTGGACCAAGCAGTACAAAAATGCATTGCAGGGCCACAGCTACATCAGCATGGCAGTAAAACAGATGAGCCAATACCTATCTTTTCTCTCGTGTTCAGGATAATGCATGACAAGATTTCAGCACTAGTCAACATCTATTTGCCTGCAACCAATACAATTTTCAGAGTTCAGATTTGGTGTAAATTACAATCTCCTTGGGAGGAAAGGTGTGCGTGATTCATCAAGTGATGATGATTACAGATCTGAAGGAAGGGGCAGGGAGGAGCAAGTCTGCTTGGTGCAAATGAGTCAGGGACAGAGACGTTCAGAAAGATCAGAACAGAGACACTTTAGAAAATCTGGCTCTATATGACTGAAAGCTGAACTTCTACAGAAATTCCCACTCAGTTGCAAATGTTCAGCACTTGCACCAAAACCTGTCCCCAGCTCTCTACCTGCTGTAACTGGCGTCAGGAACATTTCTCCTGAAGATGTAATAATCTTCATGAACTTTCCAGCTCATCAAATATCAGAGCTCATATGTGAGAGGATTTTCACAGGAGGATGTAAATCTTTAGGTGAAGCCCTCATTGTTTGAGGAACATTATTTTCAAATTAAATTAACTGTTTCATCATGAGCTGGACAAATGGTGCAATGCCTTCATGCTTAATGCAAACCAATTTGAAACAAAGAGGAGAAGATGGAGATCTGTTTGTTGTTTTATATTGCCTCTAAAGAACACAGTTTCAAGTACCCAAATAAATAATCAAAAGAAGAGTAAACTGAGCAATTAATCTTACATGATGAATTCAGAGCTCACAGCTTGCAGGAACTCTGAATTGGTTGCTGAAAGTGTGCCTTCCACCCATGAATTAGTTTTGTCAAGGAATCCAGACCTAATGCACAACAATGTATTTCTGTAGAAACCATAAAACTGCTTTCATAGATGTTTTGCTTTGTCTTTGGTTCCTTTAAACTGTAACCAGTTTGGACTCAGATATGATTCGACTAATTTGCATTCATTCTGGTATGAACAGATTTATGATGCATTTGTGTATTCACAGAAGCGTCATATCTTCAAAAGGTTTGTTTCAAGGATGAACTGGTAAGCCTTGGGGACTAAAAAGCCCTTTAAAATTGGGGTCAAGCTAGGCATTTCGATTCAAAAATAATAAATAAATCCATTTGGAGACAAAGGCCTATTGTATAGCAGTCTTCCAGGAAAACCCATGGGTGGCTGAGAATTACTTGGGAAAACTTTGCGGAAATTAATTCCGACTCATTCTCGGTTCTTTCTTCCACACTGAAAAGAGGGGTCTATGGAGGCACAAAAGCATTGGTGAGTTCATGCAGGGTCAGGGAATATCTGGCTTTGCAAATGCAGAGCTAGAAAATGTTCATGTTTCCTGCAACACTGAAAGAGAGAACCAGCACCTTCCCTGGCTATGGCTCATTGAGAACCCGGGCCACCACCAGCTCCATCTACAAGAGGGTGGTGCGTGCTTAGAAGGTACAGAGAGGAGTAAAAATTGCAGTCAACGCTTGTGTGGTACAATAGTTCAAAGGAACCACTTCCCACCCTCTGTTCAAAAGGAAGGAAAAAACCCAAAAAAACCCACTAAACCCAAAAAAGTCCCACTGTTCCTCATTATACATTGCTTTCTGTTACTAGGCAGGCACTGTCAAGCTGACATGTACAGTTCATTGGGAATTAGAATTTTGCTCAGGAATTTTGCATTTTTATATATATAAAATAAATCATTAAGCTACATGGTTCCATACATTCATTAAAAAAAAAGAAATATCATGCTGTATTATGGGCTTTTACAGTGACATTTATAGAAAAACACTATTCTTTACTCTTAACTCTGCAATCATATGTTAATAATTATCACCACAAAAGCTATTTCAATTCTTCCAAGTTATGCAACCAACTAGACAGCAAAGACAGCTTTGAACCTTTGAACATCGGGTTCTTATTTACCACGTTATCCTATTTTTAGGTCAAAACTTTACACATCTGCTGAAACCACTTTCTCTATGTCAGGCAGTTCTCCTGGTAAAACTCCTTCAGGTACCAAGCTGCTGAGGAGGAACAGTATAGTCTTGATTCAGTGCCCAACTTGAAATCCAGACATTCTTACAGGGAGCGAGGAAGACTCCCAGACTTGGCAAGGGAAGGAGACAGGGCCTCCCTTATGCCACGTTTTTTGCTCAGGAGTTAGAGTGTAATACGGGGAATCATTAATTAACAGACACTTTGAAATCAGCGTACACCTGCTATTAAATAGCTCTGTTCTTGTTCTTCAGTGTCTGAAACATGTATTATCTATTATCAGGCAGCCTGAACTTGAACACCACTTGCAACAGTGTACAAGTGGGATGGTCATTGTTGTATGCATTAACCTGAATTCTCAAGCTTAGTTCTGACTCAGTGCAACTCTCTGGAGAAGACTTTTGTATTGTGTTTGAAATACTGCATTCAAAAATCAAGGAAGTAGTAGTCATCTCCTGCCAATAGATTTGAATGTCACTTTTCTGGAAATTTCCACAGTGCAATTTAGATGAACACAGAGGAGAGTAACAGTGCGTAACATACATTAACATACCTTTGGCAGAGCTTGGAGAAAGAGAAGCTGCAGCTCTACAGGTATGTGCTGGACTCCTCCTGGAAAGGAAAAAAACCAGTAAGTGTTATGGAATACAATAATCTAATGCAGCTGTTAGAAAAAAAAAAGAACAGTAAAATGCTCTCTCAGTTTAAAATAAAAGAAACCACCACCCTGGGGTAACCAAGAAAATGTGACAATTATTTCTAGCCCATCCAGTTCAACTAGCTTTGTTATCTTTTAAAGCTGAGAGTCACCCTTTGTCTATGAATCAGCTTTTATAAGACAAGAGCCTCCATGTCTATAAGAAACCCAAGGCAACATCATGTGTGTTTATCATTCTGTAAAGAGAAGCAGTGCCAAATTTCTGCAACACCTACTTTAGCTGCTGAAATCCAGAGAACTGAATGTGCTGCTGTTAGCATTTGGAGACAGGAATATGTTTTGATCTAATACATCCGACACAGACTCACTTGGTCTCAAGAAAGTACTAGATTCCATAACAGGTTAAAATAGAGACAAACATGAAAACACTCCGCATGCAACTTATGCAGAGTAACTTCTACTCGTCATATTAGAATTTTTTTCAAGAGTGCTCTAAACTTTCTAAAAATACCATCCAAGTTTGCAAATAGCTACATTCTCCTAGCTTGACACATAAATGACAGCTTGATTGATGTATATGAATGTTCTAACATTACTTTTACTATGTTGTGTTTAATTCAAAGTTATGTGAGAGGCAAGACTAGTAGAAAAGTTCTCATATGCAAAGAAATCTGCTTCAGAACTTTGGCCATTACTGTGTAGTCAGGTGCCTTCTTACTTGCCAAGGACACACAGTGGGTGTGCCACTGGCCCAGAGGAAGGTGTCCCTGCCCACGGTGTGGGGTTCAGAACTAGGTGAACTTCAAGGTCCCTTCCAACCAAACCATTCTAGGATTCTAAGATTTTCTAACCTACTGATCCTTTTTTCAATCACAAGACTTATGCACGTGTTGATATATCCTTATTGGCACTCCAGGCAGTGAAGAATTTTTCCCTCCCTGTCACAATGTTGCTATGGGGAGTAAAATGCCCTTCAACTTTCCTATCTCCTCCTGCCTCTCAGAAAGGAACATGCCTCACTGCCTGCTGGCACCCAGAAGTTAGGACTGGGGCTAGGAACACCTCATCCCTCTGTCCTCAGTTTCTGATCCTTGCTCTAATCCTTACTCTGGATCAGACCTATCCAATGTCTATCTTATGCTCTAATGCCAGTGCTGTTATGGAAAACACAGTTTCCCCCTCGCCCCGTATTAATTTATGAGGGGCAAATGCTGATTACAGGTTGCCTATAATGTGAGAAACAGATTGTTTACCTGCACAAAAGCTTTTACATTCAAGTCATGCCCTACCCTCAGCCACACAAATAAATGGCTCTGGAAATAGAAACAAAACAAGACAAAACAAATTCAGACCTCTTCAAAAAATAAAGTCCTGGATGCTTTTTGCTAGAATGAAGAGTCAAAGGCCAAGAAGAGTAAGCGAGACACATATACCAATTCCAGCAGGAATTGCTCAAGGAAAATCATGGATTTTCCATGTACCACAAAACAGCCAAAAGCCTAAGTATACTGGAGCAAACATTACTATGAATAGCAGCAATAGTAGGTGTTGCCATTAGATAAGTAACTCTGACATGAACCATTCTTATCTAATGTTAATTCAGGGCTGCAAAGGACTGTTCTTTCCATTGGTTTGCAATGGAGGAGAAATTCTTTGAAAGTCCAATTAAGTTCAATCAGTAACACATGCTTCCTACGGATATCCCTGAAGATCAGACACACATTGCAAACTACATTCCAAACGGCCGGAAAGGCAGCAACAGCGAAATGAAATTCTGCTTTTAAACTGATTTACAGCTTGAAGAAACAGTATCCAGGATGCCACCCGCTCCCTGAAAAAGGATCTGGTGAGGGCGAAATATGCAGATATTTCCTTTCTGGCAAGTGCAATAGTCTTTTTGGTTAGGTGGCAACCATGCAGCTTCCAAACAGTTCGAGCAAGATGAGAATACAGTATCTGAATTATTACTTTAAAATTTAGGAGCATGCAAAATGAGGCTCCAGCAAATTTTCTAAATTACTTAGAAATGTGAAATGTTTGGATATCCAGATAGAAGCAGCAAAAATACATATCCTAAATACCATCGCTAAAGATGATACAGTACTGGAAGTTGCTGGAGGTAGGTGGAGATATTCTGGGCAACCTTCCCTGCATCTCATGCAGAAATCTCATTCATAACTACCAAACCACCCTTTGCTGTACTTCCTAGTTACTGTTCTCTGTGAGCTTTTCACTTCTCCCTTGTGCACTGTGCAACCTCCCAGACGATACTTCTGTTAAGTACAGACGATGCCTGTTAAGTATTCAAGCACAAACCAGTTAGAAGACCTGGCAAAGAGAATGTATCTGACAAAGCTGGATAAGACACGGTGAGAGCCCTGGAATAATCACTAGAACTTTCTAGAGCTGAACTCTGTAGCTCAAACATGCTGCCAAACACGATCCACATTTAAAAGAAACAAAAAAAAACCAAACAACCCCCCCTCCAGTGCTCACACTATACAGAAGCACACACTTAATAGAAAACAAAGAGCATGCATATCCATCCTTCTACACACAAGAGTCTAACACAGTGCCAGTTCTCCCCTGCAAAAAGTAGTCTGCCACATCAAAGGATGACTGCTGTGCCACTTGAAATAATGTGATGGCTGTCATTTTCCACACACTGCCTGTGAAAGACACACATGCCCGGTTCCGCAGTATACGTGACTGTAAAACCTGAGTGCCGGGGAGAAGGGAGGAAGGAGATGGAACTGAGCAGTGTCACTGCCTCTGCCATTTTGGAGCACTTGGCCCTTTTCATCACAAAGCGGTCCCTGTGCAAAGTACTGAAGGTTTTAATCACAGTATACGACGAGAATAAATAATTTTCCCCAACTTAATCACTAACTTTCAATGCCTTTTTAAACAAAAAGCTCAGAAGAGCATCAAGGACCACAGCAGCAGCAGCGTTGCTGTTGAAAGGTCTTAAAGCAAACGTGAACGTGCCTTTGGAAAAAATTACTTATGTAATGCAGAGAACAAGAGAAGATCCCTAAAGGAAGCTGAAGATGAAGGGACACTTTTTTCCCCCCCTCTAGCCTTAGGAGGACTGTAATCTTAGCAACCATAGTTGTTCAAAAGTGGGTGTAGGACGATAGGGGGAAGAAAGGATAGCATTGTTTACAGTACAGCAGGAGCCAAATGAGGAGAATAACTTCTGTGCAAGAACGGAAGAGTGAAAGGAAATGGGTAGGTAAAGACAATTGTAGGATTTGTACAGTACAGAAGAGAATCCCTTCCATGTAGGATGCAATTTCTTCCATGGAAAAGATGTTTCATCCATGGAGCTAGATGACATAACTCCTCTGGAATAGTAACCTTTCAATGTTTGTTATCTGTAGTTCTGTTACTAGATGGGTTGCGGTTCTTATAATTAGCACTTTATCAGCTAAAAAGTCATAACATTCCTTGCATCAATGTATTTAGTCTTACGCCACCTTTAAGAGATAGGTGTCAATTAAGACTGAAAGGAGTGTCTGGTATGAATCATAAATACTTGAAAGGGTTCTCAACGTATGAATAATCAACACTTTCTGAAAATAAACTTCCTGGAATAAGTTTCAGGGTCAATTCACATCAGCAAGCCTTTCTGATATCCAGGCCATTTCCCCTCTTTTATAGATAACAAAATGGAGGTGCATAAAGGCACCAGGCAGCTTCTTTAAAGGAATCATACTTGCAAAACCTAAAAGGAGGGAGTTGTTTTTTCACCAGTTGTCAAGCACTTCAGATCTTGCTAGGAAAATAACATTCCACCTGCAGAATGCTGTACAACAGTTTGAAAACCCATTGAAAGGCATCTAATAAATCCCACGGGATTTAAAAAAATGCCTGCAAAAGCCCCATTGCATTCATCTAGCACCCACACAAGCTTCTCTACGGACAGATTAAGCAAAATGGTCTGCTTGTTGACCTGCACAAGTATGAATTGCTCTGTCCACAATTGTGAAAATACTTTCTTAACTGAATTGTGTCAGGACCAGAAATACACGCGGAGCCCATATTTTTTGACTAATAGCGTTATTTTACCACAATTACTTCTCTGTGGCCTCCTTCTCTAAGGCACCAGGGGAGTCCGACCGGGCTTCTATCTATATGTGGTTTTTTGTGGCCTGCTTCAAGGATGACCATGAAGAAAAGCAAGTCTGCTTTCAATAGATAGCTTTCAAAGTCAGGGAGGGAGGGATCTGCTACTAACAAAAACTCCTAAAGGGTTCACACACAGAAGAGTGTTGAAAAACAGTTCTTTAAACTGATGGTACGTTAATTATTGTCCTGAAAGTAATTTCTTTAAGCTTCTTTACAAAATCTAAATATTCACACTATTATATGATGCTCTCAGAAAAATAGCTAAATCATCTGGAAACGCACATTGCAGCAAGGCAAAAATACACCAAAACAAAGTGAAAAAGGATCCCCAGGATTTGATGGAGCTGTGACAAGCATCCAGAAGAAACACATTTCACCATTAAACTTCTTCATGTTATTTCCAACTGATTTTGGACACTGGAACTGACTTTTAATAGACGCAAAAGAGATAAATGTCTCATTACCAAAAATAAATTCGTCTGTTAAGGACGACAGAGAGAGGCAAAAGCATTGCACTGCCTATTATGGTATTGAGCAACAGATTTCACCCCCTCTGCTAGATGCCCATTTATTAAAAATGTGGCAAGCTTTACGAAAGAATTCCTGAGCTTCTTTGGTCCTCTCTTTAATTCTTCCATAATTCTTTGTATATATAAACATGTCAGGTCTGGAAAGAAGTGGGGCATGGACATAATTTACCACCGAGCTCTTTTTCTATTCAAATACTGGTAAGAGAAAAATAATAGACAAAAGGGGAATAATGCAAAAAATTAAAGCAATGAAACAAATGTGCCTGCAATTCCCTGTCCAATCACCAGATGAAGCTGCTTAGAACACCAGCACCAACATGTTTTTCTGCCTTTTTGACCACAGAGAGAGACCTTCTCTCCCTGTGTCAGAACTAGATGCATCAGCTCCCAATGAGCTGAATCACGCTGCATCACTGCCTGTGTTTCATGAACATGCGAGACACTACTTTAATAGGAAATGGGAGCTGGCTTTAGCGTTACCAGCGTGTCACGCACAGCCACAACACAGCGAGGCCTTTGTTCTCTTCCCAATGGGTTGCCTTTGTAAAATACCCTCCCATGGCCAGGCAGAGTTGTAGAATTTATTCTCACAATTGATCTAACACAGATAGACCTCTCGCTCTGTCAAATACGCACATGCATAGACAGCCATACTCACAGATTTTTGCCTTTCTTCTTGCTCTCCTTTGATGAGGTAAAAATCACTCCATAAAGCAAAACTGCACATCTGTGCAATCAGAACAGTTTCTGTTCAGACCACTGTTACGCTTTAAATAAAAGAGCCGGAAAAAAATTCTCCGGAATATTGCTGCTTATGAGGTTCAAAGCTAGATGTACATGTAAAGCCAGAAGCATAAAAGCCATATCATACAGAAAATGTGATCCTGTGTTTTACTCAGCTATTCATCTGTCCTTTAAAGCAAATCCAGTTGAAGCAATTCCTCACTGGCATGCAGGAGGGCTAGATAGCCTAATAGGTCTCTTCCATCTCTAAGCAATTCATGCCTTGCATGGCTTATTTTTATTGACTTATCTTACTGGCTGTTTGTGGGCAGAAGCACGTGCCTCATGCAAATGCCAAGACCGCTCTTGCTTTGGGATGCTATTGCGTAAATGGAAGTGAATCAGACTTAAAACAAAAAGCATGATTTTACTTCTGAAGGATTAGGTCTGTATCATCAAGCATAGTTTTTACATATACAGAGAGAAGCTTCAGCAATACCACCCTACAAACATTACATTAATCAGTCTAGCCCTTTTTAGGCTTTACTGCTCCTGCTTTACCATAGCTGATACCTGAGCTCTCTACAAAGATTAGAGCTTTGACACCTTGAGAACACTTTAAGCAGGGATTCCCAGCGCCCTGAGGCAGAAGTCTTGACACCTGACACAACCAGCGAGACAGAATAAACACGTTCTAAATACATCCAACTCTTAAAAGTGAAAGAATCCTCATCTTCCTTAAAACTATTTCCTTTGTGCACATTTTTTATCTCAGCAGAGACTGGTGGTGACATTTCAAGTCAGCAGAAGGAAATGCTGCATTTGTGGCCTTAGCTGATTAGGTCCTCGGCTAGTACAAACTGGGGCAGCTATGTGTATTCGTAAGCGAAGAGAAACCCCAATTCTGAGGACGCTTTGTGCCTTAAGGAGTTACTGTATCATCCATCAATATCAAATCGCAACATTTATTAAAATGACATTTCTGACCCAAAGAGCAGGAATAGAACTTCTATTTGCAAGACGAAGTACAGAGGGGAGGGGAAAAAAAAAAAAAATCAATCTCTTATCTTGAAAAAACTTATTACACATTTCAGCACTAATTCACTGCATGAGATTCTTCCCCTATCACCTGAAAGCAAGAAGCAGCCTGGGTGGGAGCGCTTGAGAAACAGAGGGTTCCCAATTTCTAATTTTTAACTATTTACAATTACCAAGCAAGCTGTAGTTTTAAAAGTTAAGCAGCAAAACTTGACTACAGGAAAGGAAAGTCTGCTTTCACTGCTTGGAAATGTTCCTGATTTTTTTCAGTGGGAACATTCAGTAGTGGACGTTAATATTTAACTCTGTGTTTTTCCAGTATTACACCAATCTTTCTCCAGGGATGCAGAGCCAGTGGCATAGCTGAACTGTTACTATCCTTTAAAAGCAAGAAAAGTGACCACCACAGAAAAGAAAAAACAGCAGCAAAAAATCCAAGAAAAAGGAGAAATTTTCTGAAAAGATACTTTCTGTATCACACATCACAGAACATCTCGATGAATCAGCAATTCATATAGACAGTAAGCAATGAAAAATATTATTTTTAATAACAAAATTCATTAACTGTCATATTTAAAGCTGCTCAGAGAGCAACAGTACTGCTTCACTTGGTCACTTAGTCTTTCTGAAAGTGCAATAAGTCAGCCTCAAGAAAATCTTCAAATATTAGCCAGTAAACAACCGCTCTTATCTATGCCATTGCTGCTCCAGCTGGTGGGGCAAACATAACAAGCTCGGTGGAGAATGTCCCAGACGCCCTGCTGGAAGGAGTTCTTATTGTCTAGTTCTCTCTAATCTTGTTATGAGACACTCCCTTCTGCCTGCCCACTTTTTCCCTGAATGCTTTCCAAGTCCATTTCCTTGTTTTTGGAGTTAGCTAGAAACAAGACTTTCACACCAAATGCCAAACGGAATCTATCCATGCTCACAGTGAGACATAAGCAAGAAACAACTGCGTGTTCAGAGAGGGTAGCACCTGAGGTTCTCTGGTGAACACATGGCCCACAGCCCCTCTTGTGCCAGAGCACAGGGACGGAGGATACTTGAAGTCTCATTCTTCAAACACACTGGACAAGATAACACAGTCCTGACATTTCCAATGGAAACTGGTGGTGAGTGATGGAGGAGTGACCATCACCTTTAAAAGGAGAGACAGGCTGTTTTGGAGCTTCAAAGACTCTGACGGAAAATGCCTTTAATGGTAGAAAACACAATGAGCAAACAGAAATTGGCATGTATTTCCAGATGCCTGCCTCAATGTAATGAGATGCACAGGGAAAGTTGATACTCCTACAGACCGTAAAAGCCTCATCATATCAGTGCCTTCTACCCCCACCATTCTATTCAGCATCTTTAAGTGGGAGGTATTCTGCAGCCTTTCACACTTGACCTCTTAATTAAAGCACGATAAAATTAACATCTCAGACGCAATAGATCTTTTACCCACCTACATGAGTAATTAAACTAATTCTCAAGGGAGCAAGAACATTTGTTATGTGTAATGTAACTTTAGCTGGGGTATTCCAAAGAAGGAAAAAGAGCTGATGTAATAAATGCAGTCATTTATATTTTAATGGAGCTATTGTAAATGCAAGAAGAACACCTGTGACAGCTTGAGGCAGCCCCAGCCAAATGAAATCTTTTGTGTCATGCAGGGACAGCACACTGCATATGGCCTCCCCATCTCCAGCTGCAATATTGAATAACTTAGTGAAGCAGACAGACCTTATGCCTGCTCTGACTCTCAGATGCACTATAATCGGCTTTCAAAACCAATGGAACTGTACCACAGATATACATATATATATATGAATTTCATATTCATTCTACATGAAAAGCAAGAGAGGCCAAAGTAGGTCTAAGGTCTTTCTAATTGGCAATACACACTTCCGCGTTTGTGAAAATCCGTGCAGACTTTGATTCGTGACTGAGACGAGTCTAAGACACTATCACGGATACAAATAATTGAATAATCTTATGCAAAGAGTTCATATAAAGATGAAAATGACACCACATCAGAGTGGCAGAATTGAATATTCTCTTCATCCTGATGTATAAAAGACCAAGCAATAAGAAAAAAGGTCCAAGAAGGTAACAAAAAATGTACATGGAACAAAGGAGATGCAGAGGATACTTGAAGAGCTACAACAGCACAGAACACAAACCCCATTCATTTAGGAAACAAGACTGACTGATGACATCTCAGATGCATGTTTTAGGGCTTTGGTTTGTGCTTGAGCCTGAAAACATGACAAACACTATTTCAGATGTCAAATGTGGTCCTTGTTCAAAGGGTGTATTTACTCAGCTGAGGCATAACTGTTGAGAAACATGGCCTGGCAAAGGTCTGTGCAGTGACTAGGCAACCTTGCTGAGGATTTGTCCTAATTTGCATACAGGCAATCCAGCCTCAGTGAGCTTCAGAGTCCTCCCTCCCAGACATCTCCTCCATCCAGGGTTTAAATGCGTAGTGTTCAGATTATAAGCAGCCAGCGTGTACGTGGCATGCTGTCTCTCCCCAAACCCCAGTCAAATCCACACCAGGTAAAATTAAAATTCCCCCAGTCCTTCCCTGCTGTATTACTAAGCAATCAAACAAACCACAAACTACAGTCTAAATGCTCATCTTCAAGTTTAGTTGATCCCATGATCCATTCATTCACAGTTACTCGGTTAAGACTGATCGATTGCCTGTCAGAAAAAACCCAAACCAAACCAAAGCAAGCAAAACATACCAATATATTATTTCAGAAAGAGACCAGCAACTTGGTAATCTCCCTGACACAAAGGAGGCCATTGCTTCAGCTGCTTGGAAGTCTATATCTTTGCCTCTGTCTGGGGTTTATCGAATGAGTGGCCACCCCTCCAATCCCAGGGGAAGCATGTGCAATTCTGCCACTGCAGTAAACAGTCAGATGCTTAATACCAATCTCATCAACTGCCAAGAAACAGGCTCAACAAATTAAGCCTTGTATATTTAAGAATTGCTCTATTGCTGCTCATCCAAATTTCAGTCATGTGAACGAGTCATTCTGGTTGTTGTGCAGTCTGCACCAAGTTACCAAAATATTGAGTCCAAGCAAAACACCATGAAGAAAAATACTTAATTTCTAATCTATTTCAACTGTATTTCTCTTGGCTTACACTGCTCTCTATGACTGATTTTTAAAATATTGCTAAGGAAATGAGACAGCTAAGTGGTCATTGTCTTAAGTACACACTGAGCATCTCATAGCACCGTCAGTTTATTCCAGTTCTACTATGCAAAGCATCAAATACGGAGCACACGACAGCTAAAATAATCAGAGGCATTCATTTGTGAATAAACAAGGCCAAAGCAGAACATGAGTATAAAAAGAGAGGATTTAAAACCCTTAATAAACAGATTCTTATCAGCCCATGGAAGGCAAAACTGATTGGGGAAGTTCCCATCATACCCAGGCTACTATCTGGAAAACTAAGAGAACATTTTCAGAAGTAATTAAGATAACTTATTATGATATTAACAGCATTAATTGGAGTACATATAGGCTCAAAAGACTGAATTCTCAACAAGTACAGTTAGAGTACCTTCTGAAGTCAATGGCTTTACACCAGTTTATAGTCTAAAACTCTAATACCAATACTAACACATAGTTTTACTTCTCCTCTTTCTGTTTTTACTTGCCAACACAAGAATTTCAACCTTCAAATACATCTCTTAGCTACAGATTCCACACAAGCTTCTAATCTTCGTTATAGTGCATCCAGTACCTTCCCTCTAAATAGTATGGCTCTAAACTTGCAGTAGTGCAATTACACAAAATCACAGAATCAGTTAGGTTGGAAAAGACCTTTGAGATCATTGAGTCCAACCTATGACCTAACATCACCTTGCCAAGTAGACCGTAGCACTGAGTGCTACATCAAGTGTTTTCTTAAACACCTCCAGAGATGGTGACTACACCACCTGGGCAGCCCATTCCAATGCCCAATCACTCTTTCTCTGTGAAGAACTTCTTCCTAATGTCCAGCTTTTCCCAGGAGATGGTGTCAAAGGCTTTGCTAAAGTCCAGGTAGACAACATCCACAGCCTTCCCCTCATCCACCAGGCGGGTCACCTATCTACCAGGTGCATCAACTTAATTATTCAGAATTATTAAGAATTAGATGCAATATCATTAATACTCCAAGTGTTGAAATTTCTATAATTCCTTAAATTGTTTCAAGTAACACAATTTTCAATACAAATGTACCACAAGAGTACAGCCCACATGATCTAGATTTTACATTTGCAGATTTGACTCTTTATCCCATGCAATGGAAATGCACCGATGCCAACAACTGACACCTTCTTTTGTCCACCTCAGTACAGAGTCAATTATTTGTCACTTAAACAAGTCCTATGAATTATAAGCCAGAATAATGCAGTCCTTATATTCACGACACTAGGATATTCAACTGAGAAAGTTTATATTTATATAAGCAAGAGATTTATGAAGAAAAAACTACGGTAATAGAGTAATGTAAAGAAATAAGTGAAACTTTTTTTCATTATAAGAGAATTTTTGAAAGTTTCAGATATGAAATGACATGCGAAACTTGTTCCTAAATCTTTTGACATATAACAGTAGCCACTGATTAGGAGACAGTTTAATAAATAAAAGAACTTCAGTGGTCTGATTAAGACAATACAGATAAAGGTTCATATTAAGCCACAGGATGACATGCTTTCCATTTATTTACACATAGGAAACTGCTCCAACTTCACAGAGGGAGGATACCATGGTATGAAGAGCAAAATTCATCTCTCCAGTGTGTCTGGAGTGATTAGTTTCCAGCAGATGCTTCTAAGGTCATGATTTCTGTTAGAAGCATCCCAAAAAAATGTTAGAAATGAAAGGGAGAATAATGCTCCAAAACTGCATTGGCAAAAATGTTGCTGTCTCCATCCAGAGACACTGGAGTGCATTAGCTTTGAGGTCATTAAATTTCTGCTCTGTTGGAGAAGGAACAGGGCAAGAGACAGTAAATCATTCACTTGAGAAATTCTCCCAGAAAATCTCTTGGGACCAAAAGGACCTAGGTTGTCTATTATCACTGTATGGAATGCAATCCCCCTGAAAATACGGTCCGAAGAAAAAATATCCTGAGATGGAATGCACAGAACATTTGAAAAGTAATCACTGTGTACAAGGCATAACTTAAGACCTGTAAAGATTCTCTAGACAAGTCTGCTTAGGATTTCATACCAGCCTCCACTGAAACAAACCTCCACAACTTACATCCTACC
>VZTA01027019.1:371160-437132 GCA_013398855.1 Mohoua ochrocephala
AAGTCTCCCAAGCTGGCTGCTCTGGCTCTATCAGCCTGTAGTCCACACAGTCCATTTCCAGAGAGCCCTGACTACCCACCTGGGTCACCAACAACTAGCTCTTCCCCTCATCTTCCCATACTCTTTTCTGTAAGGAAGCCAAAGGACAGGGCTCTCTTAGGAGACAACTGCAAACTGTTATCTACTATCACAGAGACCATTACAGCTCGTGTTTGTTTCCCCATACATGAACCCTGCTGTCAGGAGAACAGCACAGTAGGAACAGTTCAGGCTGCTGGAGAGGGCTAGGAGTCCTGCACCAGGGACACGTTACAGAATGAAGATTATTTTGCTAGTCTTTGAGTGCCACAAAAACTTGGACTTTTGGTGGTGTTGGTTTGGAGGTCGGACGGACTGAACTTTGTTCAGTTGTTTTACAATAGTGTAAACTAAGTCAGGTCAAGGGTACTACAATCAGTTCAACCCTGTTAAGGAAAGGACAAATGATGTCCCCCGCAAAGTGATAGGGTTTTCAGGAAGGGCTACAACTCCATCAGTACAATGTGCTCATATATTACATTTCTGAACGTCAAAGAAGAGGGAGTTGTAGGTACATGTATCCTTCAGTCTTTGCTGCAATCATCAAGCATAGGACACTGGTCACTTTGCCAGCTCAGCTATGGACAGCAGTGTAGCCACAACCACAGACAGCTCAAAAAAAGCTGGCAGTCCACACTGAGAAGTACAATGAAAGCTCAAGACGTTAGTCCATTCGGAGTGCCTGGCACCTGACTTGCTATCCGACCTGGACAGGGTCATAGGCAGGGGCATAGGGGGAAGTCAGAGGAACACACATACTTTGGTTCTCTTCAGGCTACTTTTCCGAATCTCCTTCATCTTCTCTCAAATAAAAGGGGAGGGGGGGGAAGAAAGCAAGTTTCTTGCCACACGTCACCCTTGGAAGGACACACGGATGACATTACACTTGAACATGATTCTATGCTAATATCATAATTAGATCCCAGCTAATCATCATTTCAAGACAGCTAAAATTGTCAACTTTTCCTATCAGACACAACAGCTTAGGGACATTAACGTGCAATTTACAGTTTCGTTGTTACTCTGAGGCTGCCAGAAACTGAAAATTATGGTTGCAAAATAGCAGGATTTTTCATTCAAATCCCAGGGCATTAATTATATAAATATTATTATATACTGCATTTCACCGTCTCTCTCTAGAAATCTTGTCAGGCCCTTTTAATAATGCACAAGCATCATTTTATTCCCATGAAATGGAGGAAACCATGTTCAGCACAATTACAGATGTCACTGTGAGGTGTTCCTGCACAAACATAACAGGCATCAACTTCTACACATGTCCAGTGGCAGAAACTGGCCTTTATTACAGTTGTATGTCAACTGATATCAGAAAAGGATAAAATATTTCACGAGGACAAGGGCAACGGTGCCCCAATCAAGGACTTGTCATCACTTCCGATTAGAAGTTCACGAACACAAAGCCTGTTTTCACTTCAGAGATGCAGGCAAAATAGCACCAGACTTAGCGATGCAAGTGAGAAATAAAACAAAAATGAAGGGAGAAAAGGAGGAAAAATTCTCAAATTCGAAAAAGCAGGGCTACCATGTAGTCACACTTCCACAGTGAGAAAGAAAACGCTGCTAGTCTCCTTTAGGGGCTAAGTGTACAGGCTCAAGAGAATGGAGGATGTTTTTTCCTTTTTTTCCCCCCCAGCTTTGTTTTTCATCCAGATTACAGTTCATTAAGATAGAAGAAATAGCTAAAGAACAGAGGAGCAGAAAGAAGTACATTTTCTCCTCTACAGCCTAATAACTCCTGCCTGGTTTCAATCTTCTGTAACTACTGGGTATCACTACATTTTCCCTCAGGAAGTTAGGACAGCCCTAATTAGTCTGCGATGGTGAAAGATCCCTTTAACTGCTGTATCCTTTCTATCACATCCTGGAGGCCATCGGAAATTTTAACAAACTGAAGTATAGAGGGATTTGACCCAGACCAGTTATGCCTGCATTCCTATCAACCCTATTGCCCATAGCCGCCAGCTGGGACTACCAAAAAATCCAGGCACAGTGACAGTGAGAGGACACGAGACACCAAGTAAAATCCCAGTAGCTATCATCACTGTGAGCACTCGAGCACCTTAGGGAAAGGGAACACTACTGTAGATTAGGCCAGCCACTACTATGGATGTTTCCTGGTTTTGCCATGCTATGTTAAAGCTAAATAAGAAATACAACAATAAAAAAAGAGGTTAAACTTAAAATTTTTTAGTTCAGAAGCTAAGAAAATAAAAGCTTTTCCTACTGCGCCCACATGCTCCATTTTATGACTGAATCAAACCATATAACAAGTTCCCTATTTTTATAGATGAAGAAACTCAGGAACAGAGCTTCTAATTTAGTTACAGTTCATACCACCTCCTAAACCCTTATCATCACACCCACATAGGCACCTGGAACCAGCCTTCAAATGTAAAGAAGGTGATTCCATTTTGCAACACGATCAATTCAATTATAGCTGAAGAGACCATCAAATAAACAGAGACTCCTTGCAGCAAGACGGTGGAAGGCTGCAATGCCGAGGCCATACTCATCACAAGGAATGTTGGGGGACCCTGGGGTGAAGAGCAGAGTTCAGCTTCCTTGGAAGAAGGCTTTCAAATAACTTGCACAAGTCACTAAAATATATACATAATGAGACACTGAAAAATGCAGTGCAAGATTCTAGAAGAACAACCATGTTTCAACTCATAATTTTATCTGTCCTGTGGCTCTGCACATACTGTAACATGTATGCTCATGTGTATTGCAAATTGAACCACCATAACAAGATGAGGAAAGGCTTCCAAATCAAGTAGTTTCAGGAGGTTTGGGGTTGAATTTTTTTTCTTTTTTTTTTTTTTTTTCCCCCAAACCCACAATACATCCAGCTTCCATTGCTGAGTTAGTACTGCTGAACTGATACAATGTTTTACTTTAAGAACACCTTTGCTGTGGATGGTTAACATGTAGATAAACTTAGATCCAGGACGCAGATGGCAAATAAAGTGAGAATAAATGAATTGGAAGAGGTCTGAAAAACTGACATCCAGTAGCAGCCATTACTACGGTTTGAGAGTGCAAGAAACAACTCAATAGTGTCATAAGGAAGAATTGCACAGCATTGTTTTAGGCTAAGTGAAAATTGCTTTTCACTTCTTCTCAAGTTTACACCTCCTTACATGATCCTTCAATGAGGCAGATTAAAAAAAAGATACTTTCATGTAACCACTGATAAAATGTTTTTGCACTGCAACATTTGTTTGAAATGTAAGCTTTTCGGGGCAGGAACTAAATTTACTTTTGTTTAGAGCCTGAAAAATGGAGGCTGTGGTCCTGTGTCCTACCAGCACTACTGTAATACAAACAGTGTAATAAAATAATTGTCTCCTTTCTTCCTAACTGTGAGGTGCCATACCCATCAAATGCAGCTATATGGAAATAGGAGATACAACATCCTTTCATCCTCACCACCCTTTCTCCTCTACAGCCTAATAACAGACATCCAGGCTGCAGTAAAAGACAGTTTATCATTTCTCTTTTAACAGTCATAGAGCAGTTAAGTTAAATGACCTGGGGAAAACAGGTCTTGAGGAAGTCTGTAAGCTGCTGAGAAAATTAGCCTCTTTTCCTTTGACTTTGTCTCTACAGAGAAGATATCATGGACTTTAAGATAACAAATAAAGTTAAATACCACTTCCTGAGTCTGGATCTTGTTCTTGGCACTACATAAAGAATAATATCCACAGATCTTCACAACAATAGGGCTTTTTTTATTGGTGGTGGTGTTCTTTTTAAAAGCTGTTTTTTCCACGATACGCACATTTCCCACAGCTCACAGTGAGGTATCTGATCAGGTTTTAGACTCTTATCTTACAGTCCCTGTCTCTTGTTAGTGAGTTCATCTCTGGGAATAGTGCTACAAAAAGTGCTGAGAAGAGAAAGACGTTGCAAAGGATCTTGTGTGAAAAGCTATTTTTGTTTGTTTTAAATCTAAAAGGCTTTTCATTCTGATTCCCCAACAAATCATTTTAGTTCCTGTTTAATGAAAAAAATGTTCAAGGGAGATTATTATAGATTAATTGCTTCTGCCAGTGAATCATTTTAGCTTTCAATAGGAAAGCATAATGCCTGTCAAACAAATAAACATAATATTTAGAACACTCAAAGCATGCTATCAAATGGACAGATTGCAACACTGCACATATCACCTAACCTAGCAGACGCACACAGGAGTTATTCTGTTCTCAAGCTGCAATGTCATTTACCGAAATACCTTCTTTGTCTGAGCATCGAATATCTTATTTGTGAGGACTTTGGACTAATTCAAGATCCCTACCAACAAGCAACCTGATGCCTGATACACAGTGAACTGGACTAGTTACACCACAGCACAACCTTTTGTTCATACAAAACAGAAACCATCTTGAAGGAGACATTCATTTGAGGGCTTAGGCATTAAAGATATTCTTCCATATTTCTCATGGTTTGAGTTTGTTTACCTTTCATCCACCTGTACTTGCATCAGATACTACACATCTTTATTTCTGCTCATATTTATTTCTAAGCCTTTAACACTTGGTTCATCTCCTGCCTCCACACGTCTCTAGGCAGTAATGAAAGCTGGAATCTATTGCAGCCCCTAAAAACACTGTCTCAAAGACTTAAAGCCTAGGAATCAGTCATCACAACCCTTTCCATGATATTGGTTCCTTCCCCATTTAGCATGCTCAATAATCTATCACCACTTTGTCTTATAACAGTCACAATAAAAACCCAGTAAACATGGAGCTTCCACATCTAACCATTTCAAAGATTACTTAAACTAGAATAAACTGCAAAATTTCCAGAAGCAGGCTTACAATAAATATTCAGACTTTCATTTCTAGTGTGAGAATGGGTCTGAAGCTTTTCTTGTACAATATATTTTCCTACATAACAAGAGTCTCTGCATAAATGGAAATTAAATATTCATTAACTGTACTTGGTATGCAAGCCAGCACAAAACAAAACTGCTTATTGTAGCAAAAAAGGAGGCAGACATATTCAAGAACCTGGAATGAAGAACTTTAAAGGGGATATTAATGGACTTCCATTTAATAGCTTGCTACAGAGCTTCAGCATTTTCAAGTGACAGCAGCATGCCATTACAACTATGAATACAGTAATATTTTCCCAGCTGTATTTACAGCCTTTGCTAACCACTGCTCAAGAACAGGTGTTTTGTCCTCTCCATGTGGTATATTCTCAGAAGAGTGTTATTGACTTTTTCTACTCAGGATATTCAGAGAGGTCCAAGGTATTTGGGAACCCAACTGTTATTAAGAATCTCATGCCTTTCAGCACCTGTGAAATTCCCAGTAAAATAAACATGGGAATTTGTCTTGACATTTCAAACTTAGCTTTTGAGACAAAATAGCTCTTTGGAATTTGGGGCTTCAATTTTATGACATGGTGTGCTTCTCTCAACACCAGTGTGCCTAACCAAGAACACTTTGTTGTGTTTTGCTACCGATTATCCTCCTTTGTCCTAAGAAAAGAATGAGCTACGAATATCATTCCCAGCCAAAACACTTTAACTTAGAAATATGAACCTCTGCTGCTTCAGATTAAAAGACTTTGTCCATCAGCTCTAAGAATGCAACAAATACAGAAAGCTCTAGCATGTGGTCCAGCCCTGGAGTACATAGAGCCACCCTTTATTACTGACAGCTACTCTACCATGACATTGTTGTATGTTAATAAAGGTTTCTCTGACTTCTCTTGACTTCTCTACCTTTACCACTTTTAAACATAAGTGTTCTTCAGCATCCAGTAAATTCCAGGTGTATTTGACAATGTAATAATTTCCAAGGGTTACAGAGAAAACCAAATATTTGACATTTAGAAGTAAATAAAGAAAAATTCCTCTCAGCAGTGTTTCTGAGGAATCGTTTTGCATTAATCCTCAAAGAAGTCTTAAGAGAGAATGAAAAAACAGCCACTGTGTGATGCTAGAAGATGTAAGACCCAGACAGACCACCCAATATTTTCCTCTTGGAATTCGCTGCTCACTTTAAACAACCTTGGTGAATGGTCAACACACGAATCAGAGATCGATCAGCCTCTCTCAAGCTTGTTCAGCAGCCTTGAGATAAATGGCATTGCTCAGACTGCCCCTTATATGTGCCCAACTCTGGTGTTGTCACTACTGTGCGTTTTAGTTCAAGATCACAACAAGCACTTTAGACTGCCTAAAATTCAAGAAAAGCCTGGCTCCTCACACCACCAATGGATGAGAGTAAACATAATGTCTATACTGCACACCTGTCACTGGTATTTGAATACAGCCCAAAGTGATATCCCAACAGGTCATAAGATTCTCAACCCACGTAACCTGTACAAATTTTAATTCTAATACAAGTGGACATAACACCAAAGTCAAGGACAGATGAACTTAAAAGTTAGCTGAATTTAGCCACATGCTTGAAAACAAGCTTCTCCCTTGAGCAAGAACCTTCTCAATTGACTGTTAAGAACTTAGTGCCAATTCTCTGAGATACATAAAATCGATAATCATCGTATACCTAAATATCGCCAAAGACCTAAATATCAAAATGCCTAAAATCACAGTGCTGCACAGCTGAATTTTTGAAGACCTACTGAGGATTTATAGGACCCAGTTCTGCAGCTTCTGAAGTTTTTGCATGTTTTCTCATTTCTCTTCTAGGAGAAAGATGAAGCTAAGTAGTAAGTTTAAAGAATAATTTTTTAAAATTTTTCAAGAAATTTCATTGGAAACAAACAGAAGTTCCTAAAGGACTGTCTCCTGAGCATATGCCCAAAAAACAAACTTGCAAGAATTCCAAGCTGAACAAAAGTAATCCCAGGAATGGCAGTATTTTGAGGCGATACTAAGGTTCAAGCTGATGAGATATCAACCATGGATTTCTCTGACAGTTGCTAATGTCGCTTGTAAGTCTTTATTCATTTCAACAGAAGTCGTGTGAAATGGCTCCAGACTGAGCCCAGCTGGTGCTGGAAGTGGCACAGGCTACATATGTGTCCTATCAGCCCCACATCCGCTCCAGCCCAGCACCGAAACACGGGCTCACTCAAACTGGTGACTCCAAGCACTTTGAAACACAAACATCATTAACGAATTCAAAGCCTTTCACCTCTTCTTCAGTAATTTGAATTGAATTACTAATTTCAAAAGTCTGCCAAAAACTGTTGTGCTTTGGCTAGTGTTTTGCGGCCTTGAGGGATGCTTCCAGGCTAGTTCCCAGCATCCAGCAGGCAGCTATACAAAGGTATTCAGGCACCTGGAGATACATGAAGTCTCCTAATAAGATCTACAGTGTGAATTAGGATTCTAATTTACTTAGGCAATTCTGAAATCCCATTTAGAGTCTAATGGCTCTTAAGCAAATAAATACCTTGAAAATCTGACTCCAGGTCACTTAAAGTATAAAGATTATAACAATGGATGTCAGCAGTCAGTAGTCTGAACAAAAAGGCTGCATGTCTTGTCAGAGGTGCAATTTACCCTTTAATTCCAGAGACAAATCCCCTGGAAGAAGAATAAAGGACTTTACGGAATATAAATGGAGGAGACTGGGCAGCCTTATTAGCATAACCACTTGCTACTTACAGATTCCGCACTTTCAGGGGAGTATTGAATGGCATAAAAGACTACTATTTCTAATTATATCTAGTATTAATATATATAAACACCACTTTTATAACATTTCCTCTAAGTTAAAAGATCACATTATATCAATTATTACTAGGGAAGATTCTAAACAAACACCAAATGGCGCCTCAAACAGGAAAAGACCCAAAATTATTTCTTAAGCATTGAATAGTGCCAAAATATAGATACAGCCAAACATATATCATTTCCTTACCACCCTTTGGGGATCCTCCCCTTTGGGAAGCTGTCCTGGGAGCAAATACCCAGCTGCCATTCCCAGAGTAGCACGGTTCTATCCCATATCCTTACATCAGATTTTTGCAGAACTGCCACGACATAGTCCAAAAGATGAAAGCTTAAAGAAAGGTTTTTGATTCCGCTGTAGAACCAGCGGATCTTCTTCACCCTCCTGTCACTGTGCTCTAACAAGAGAAATTAATGCTTTTCTGAAGGCTGAGATGTGAAAGCTGGAATCAGTGCCTGCAATGGTTTAAAAATGGCTTGGTTCTGTTAAAGGCAATGTTGATTAACACCAACTGGGGATGTAATTTTTTTAACGGAGTCTCTTCTAGGCACAGAAGGGTTTCATTCTTCAGTAGCTAAACTGAGAATGGAGTGATGTCAAGATGTGGCTTTAAATAAAATGTTTAAAAAACACATAACCCAGCCCGCACCTGAAAACTCCTGTTTTTCCCCTGAAACAATGCAGAGCAGAATTGCAGAACAGCGTAGCTCCCTCATTAAATTGGCCAATGCACGTAAACACAAATGAAATCATGCCTCACTAAAAAATATTTTCTAGCTACTCACTAAAATAGCTCTGAGAGACCAGGTCCATACATGGAATAAAATGGCTTTCTCTGCAGTCCTAAGCCAAACTCTCCTCTGGAATGACATTTTAAGTAATATAAACAGTTTAAAGGCAAATGTAGAGAAGAGCAGTGTAGTTTTATACAATCAACAACACTGAGATTTATTCTGTGCCGAATTAAGCTCTTTATATTGTTTCTACTTAAAAAGGAAAAGTATCAAAGACAACAATTCCTACAGATTTATCTTTCATAACGAACATTTTCATATTCTATTCGCAATTTCACCAAACAAAAGCAGGCCCAAGTCAAGTGGCAGAATTTTGGCTGTACTGATCTGAAAACACTGCAAGCTTTGCCCTTTCTACCACTCAGGCAACTTAAATGGAGGCAGGAGTCCTCCCACTACTTTTCCAATAAACTTTGCAACAATAGTCACATAAAACTCTTGAAATACAAAGAGTTGCTTTTCAAAACACCTGCTTGAACCCTTCAACTTATATCAGAAATGCAGAATCTTTATGTAGAGACAAAAATCCCTTCCAAGCACTCTGTAATGTTCAGAGCATGGTGGGATGAGTCATTAACCCTCACAACCTCCTGGTACTCTGTGTACAACCATTCTCATTTTACCTGGGAACACAGGGGAGAAACAAGAGAAAAAGGTTCATCATCAGCACACAGCATTATGACAAATCGTAAATAAGACTCTGACCTCTTAGTTCACAAGTGGTTCTGAATGTTTGTAAATAAAGCCTAACAGAGATTTACACAGAAACTGAAGGACAAAAATTACCAAGTGGAACGTGCTACAAAGCCATCTGAAACACAGCCCTAGGCAGGGCCTGTTCCCTACAGCTGACTCCCTTCCCAGGACCCAGGCACACCTCTGTCCTCGTGGTGTCCTGGTGCAGCATCTCGTAGCCGAAGACTCTGGAGCGCATCACAAACATTCATCAAAGCATGTTTCAATCCATGATACATGTGTGGGGGTGGACTTGGTGTGATAACCACTCTTCCCCATTTCACACGTGAATTAATGAAGGTGTAAAGTGGTGGGCGGACATCAACAGGAGCACGACGTTAGCAAGGGGCGCCAGCCAGCCCAGGCAAGTTGGGGAGAAGCTACTCAATAACCTGAATCTCAGATGCATCAGAATAATTGCCAAGAGAATGAAAAGCCTGACTGAAAAAGAAGTCAGAACAATAGTGACAAAAGAGAAAAATAAGCAGATGGCTATATGTTAAACTAGGATAGAAGAGTGCTTAGGAAAAACGGAATGCCTAGGTTTAGCCAGGACAATAGCAAAACCAGCAAGAAATAGTTGCTAAGTATTACTCCAGATAAAATTTCAGAATGGCAGCACCGCCAACAAAGAATTACAGAAGCAGGGAATTTTGACTCTAAGCCCATGGATGAGGAAATACAACTGTAATAGTTTAAAGGAGAAATTTCACACAGAACATTTGGAGACACAAATTGCAATCACGGTCCTAAGGAGCCTGGGTCTGACACACATTTTTATCATCATCATTGGAGAACTTTGATGGATGATTTTTGCACCTCATAACAGCCACTCAGAGTACTACTTGCTCTTAGGACTTGCACTATAGCTCATTAGAGATACAAGAGTTGCAACAGCGAGCTCTGAATTAAGGTTTTTGTGGCACAAGTCATTCTGGGCTTCAAATTGCAGAATTTGGCTATCTTAGACTCGTTACGCAATTTATCTTTATGCAATAAAAGCTGACTTTACATGACCACTCTGAAACCAGGGCTATGGCTAAACATTCACAAATCAGGGCAACTGCCTTTCTCAAGAATTTTGTTTTAATCAATGTTTTGCTTTGTTTTTCAGGTAACCTCATATATTAGACATTTCAAATCTTTATTATATTTCATTTTTCTTTTTTCATTCAGACTTTTAGAAGTCCCATTTTGATGCTTCCCTCTAAAAATTCTTTCTGTTATTTTCCAGAGAAACAGTAATTGTGCAATAGGACACCTCTGTATTGTAATGAAAATAATTCTTCATTTTTCCTTTTCCAAGCATGTTAAGAAGGAGGTTGGAGAGAAGAGTTCATATTTAATCATCTGAAGTACTTAATAAATAATTTTAAGTGCCTGAAAAGCATCAATAACTAATTAACTAATTTAAATCTGAGCCTGAGCCATCCAATTTTTATCTCGATTTTAAAATACCAGATATATATAATCTTAAAAGATGCTCAGATTCTGGGTTCAGATCTTACTAATGAAAGAAGAGGAAAACAAAACGGAATTCTGAGAGCACTCACATTACTCAGATACTGTTTTGGGGGAGAGGAGGAATCAGCTGTAGAGATAGCCACATATGAAAGTCACAGAACTTTTGTAGATGCTTCTGTCAATCATTAAACAATCTCTTACTGCCACTGACCTTTTTACTGGTTACCATCATGCTGCTCAGGAGAGGAAATAAAAAGACCAGTGTCTAATGTTCCAGACAGAAACCATGACAATATATTTTTAAAATGCTGAATTTAAATGCTGGTACAGATCGATTAGATTGAAAGACAAGTTAGAGTGAAATCATGTCAGGTTCAGTGAACCAAGTGTAAAGGTCTTTATGACTACATTGGCATTTTTGCCTCAGTTGCAGGCATCAGTAACTATATTGGAGTAGGTCACCTGAGAATTCAAATAGAATCACATATTTCTAATGAAAAAATGGCCCATGTGAGTAATACAGCTCCATATCACCTTAATTACATATTGCAATTACAATTACAGCAGCACTGGTACTGGGATGTAATTACTGCAACTGCGCTTCTTCACGCTCCATGCAGGCATTTTCATGGGAGCTTCGTGCAGCATCACCTGAACTTGCATTAGAAAATCAGTGACAAGGATCAGAATGTGAACTCTGTCCAGACATAAGGATGGGGCTTTTGCTGCTCAGAGCTGGCTCAGAAATAGAAAGAACAAAATTTAATTTCTGTGTAGAATAGTGAGGGTCCTTAAAGCAGGAGCTAAAAGTAAGCGAAGGCATTTTCCCTCAGAGAAAATGGACAGCCACTGTACTCTATGGAAAATAGTGATCATTCCAAATTCATGATGATGACGGCCCTTAAGGCCAAAAACGACCAACTGAACTAAACTCACAGTATTCTTCTCCTGTTTCTGTGCTTCTTAAAAAGAGGGATCTGGAATTCTAGACTATCTTGGAGTACCTAGAAAGACAGCTTTCTAGTTAGTTACCAGCCTTAACAGCATCCAAAAACATGGTACACACCATAGGGTTTGCTTCATGGCATGCCGGTATGATGAATTTCACACAGAGAAGGCATTACAGTCCCTTTACATTAACTTTGCAAGGTTGTTTTCCCCAGTTTAGTGTCAGTGTTCACCAGAACCGCAGATTCAGGTTATACTGGAGTAATCAAACACAGCTCTAGTGACAGCAGAAATTCTGATGATGAAATGCTGAAATCCAGACAGAAATTCTGCTTCTAATCTTGCCTGAACTTAAGCCTGAATAAAGTAAACCAGTACAGAAAAAAGTGTCACCTCCTCATCCATTTCCTAAAGATAGCAGCAACAATGTGAGGAAGAGCGGCGGCTGTAAAGATTCGCAATTCTCCTCTTGTATTCTTGGATTCTCCTCAATGTCTTTTCATGGTTGTTCTCTCTCTCATAAAGCAGCACTTGAGAGACATGTTCCCCATGGTATTTATATAGTATTTATAACCCACCAGCTTGTGCAAAGGAGCACCTCATTGCACTAAGGCTGCGCAAGGTTCTTAACTATGGAAACAGCATAGTTACAACATATGGAACCAGTGAGTTACCTGTGGCTTCCCTGATGACACAGTACTCGCGTCATTCGCAGTTCCTCAGCAAGGACAGCAGGCACATGCTCTTGCTCCAAAAGCACAAATCCCTTAACAAGCAGATAATGATTTTCAATACTCTCCAATAGCTACTCCAAAAGCAGCAGAGGACTTAGGATAATTCTCACAGTTTAAACAGTTACCATTTACCTACAGAGCATTGAGTACATAGACATACAAAGAAACCAAAAACCAGCCCATCACAAAGCACTAGTAGAATACTCTGTAATCCCCAAAAACATCTAAGGGAAAATGCTTTCTGTTCTATAAATTAGTTTAAGAAAAAAAAAATCTAATTTTTATATTGCTCTAAGCTTCTCAGGGAATCAATCAATTAAATTGGCTAGCTATGTGGAGGTAATTGAGAAACAGTTCCCAGAAGACATTACATACCTATAAACACAGTATCAACCAGATACATAGAGTCAAGCAAGACAGAAGCAGGACTCTAGAGTTTGTTTTCTGTCTGGAATTGAAGGACAGGGTGTGACTTTATGAGTTACCTTGTTTCCTAGGGAAGGGGACAATCCTGGTCTGTATTGCCAGACAGATTCTGCCTAACAGCATTCTCAGCCCTTCCCTCCACTTGAGCCCTGTGCATCTGCATCACCCCCAGTCACACACTCATACAAACACTGATCCTTTGCCAAAGTCAGCTTTTATACAGCAGGACACAGTGGCATGATTAGGGCCTGATAAAATGAAAATCAAAATCCTCTGGCAGAAAGAAACTGAATCATTCCCTAAAGCCAGAGTAATTACTAATCATCAATAATAGCAAAAAAAGATGTTTATAAATTCCTCCACGTTCTGTGGAACAGAAATTATGAAGATATCTGTAAAACTGGTAAGGGAAAAAAAGTTGCAACTCAGAGATTTTTTACTTCTAGCAAGCCTGGCCAATTTCATGCAAAAAGATGCGTTCAACAAATTAGTCAATATTTACTACCATAAATTCTATCTTGCTTATCAGTCTAATATATATAACATATACTTCCAAGGCAAAATGCATAAAAGATAAGCTCTTCAGTTCTGTGCCCTTTTTTTTTTAAATCCCTAGAGGCCTGAAAACTTTAAAATGAGAGGGAGAGGTTTTCAGAAATTTTTTTTTTTTGTCACTTGCTCTTTTCATTTAAAATATCACTTTTCTTATTCTGTGGTCTCCTTAGATGTCTTAGACATAGACTGAAAGCTCCTTCAGCCATCTATCTGAGCAAGCTGCTACATCCTGGCAAACAGCAACTTTTCTCCCAAATATTTATTCAGGTGTTTGAAAGCTTGGAGATTTTATTTGTTTGTTTTAAACTTTTAAGCCATCAAAATAAAAATATTTCTTCTTCCCTGGACAGTTAGTCAGCTTCCATTCTCATAATAACCCTGAGATAATTCTACCAGATCATCAATTATGCATATACTCTGAAAGAAATTATTTTTTTAAAAAGGGTAATAAAAAGAAACAGACATGCTTTTCTCTAGAAGAAAACCAGAGGTACAAAACAGAGAGACCCTTTGGGCCTTTTTTACATAAAACAGGAAAAAACCCCCGTAATAAATCACAAGCGCACTTTTTATCTTTCACAGATTACTTAATGATAGCTTGCAGAAGTCCCCAGAAGAACATTAAATATTTCATGCATTTAGTGTATCCTAAATATCAGGGGGTTATAGAAATTAACAAGCCTCTGGTAGTGGACAACCATCTAGCAGGCAGCTAGCTGCTCTGCAAGCATATCATGAACACAATTTTTAGATTCAAAATGATATTTTCTTATGAAGTATTAAAGTGGCAGAAAGGAAAGTTATTATAAGATTTGCATAACAAACAGAATTGCTTTGGATTAAAAAAAAAAATCTAAAAAGGATTTTTAAGATAAAGGCAGGAAAACAGTTGCTCATAAGAGTCCAGCTGAAAGAAGTATGTGTGCTGAATCTCTTCTTCCTTTGGCTAACGGTATTTGTTCTCTGTTTCCTTGTGCTCCTTTGCTTTTGTGCTTCCAGCTTTCCTGATCTGGACACCCAAAACTTAACCAAGGACTAATCATGTAGATGCTTTCCATGGTAAATGGAGTTGCATAACTAATGGTTCAGAGTAACCAGAGAAGGCTACGATGAAAGAAGAAGAATGCCGCACAATTTACCATTCTGCTGTTCCTTGTCCCTGCCCTCTTATTCTGGCTGGGTCAGCACAGAGCACAAGAGTCTCCTGGTCCACACTTGGGAGCCCAAGGCACAGGAGTCCAACTCCCAGCAGGGAGACTGGCCACCTTATTTTTATAGTTGCAGTGAACTTTGTGCACAGCCCTTGTTCAGCACAAGCCCACATCTGCGATATGTGCTAGGCCAGCTGTCACAACAAAAGCTAATTCTGCCACATCTATGTCCCTGAATGATTTGGAGTTGGCCTTTACGAACATGAAAAAAGAAGAGCTAGATGCAAACTGATGGACCCAAATACCCTCTAAGTCACAGGCTGGTCAACCTTAATAACACTAATAAAAATGGAGTAAACTTACATTAAGTATTTTAAGAGGGCTTGAGCAAGGATGTGAATACTGTGGCACACTGAGCGAATTCAGCGTCATCCAGTCTGAAATTCAGGCAGCAGTGGTTCTTCTATAGGAACCATCAGGGATCTTGGGAAGATCCATGGCACCTGTTAACTTTAACTTCACATATAAAGTGAGTGTCTGAGGTAGAATGGTTGGGGGAATTTGAAAGTCTTATTTTAGTCATTTTAATGCCTGGGGTATACAGTGAATTGAAATATGTGTGATTAGCAATTGAATAGCTGCTCCTCTATTACCAGTCCGTTTGGCTCCGCGTCTCCCTGTGCTATCACTGTTCTGTGAGCATTAACAACAGTCTCTTGATCCTACCAGGACACTTTTTGCTCATGTTCTCTGTTGCATACAATTAAAAAAGAAATTTTTTCTCACTTGCACTCAGATCTGGCATCAGGTTAGGCTCTGAATACTTGAGCTATGCCTTGGGTTCAGGCATAGGAATCAGCACCGTACCCAGCTGGGTTACAATGCAGTTCTTCAAGTCAGAGTGTGTGTTATAGCACGCAGCACACACAGAGAATGGCTTAATGGAAACAGAAGACCTCAGTAGGAAATAACAGCTTTTACAGGAACATATGGTCCACAACCACTCAGTGTCTAGAAAAGTGTTTATCTCAACATTTCATAGAGGGGAAAGCAAAATAGAAAGATAGCATACACTGCTTCTGAAAATCTTGTGACTAGCAGACTTGCACAAAGCACTGACCAAACGAAAGAAAATGTAGAAAGTTCCAGCATTTAGAGTGGAAGCTTATGGAAGGGAAGATGATTAAATCAGCTCCAGCAATGACTTTTTTTTTCCCCACAAAGATAGCGTCTCACAGTTCTATTGTACCTTCTACTCACAGTGACTCAAAAGTCACTCCCATAAACCGCACGTGGTGAAAGATCCTGTATGCACTACAGGGAGCACAGATGCTTCTGGGGTAGATTATAACAGATGCTTGGAACTGTGACTCTATGGTATATCCAAAATTAGTGGATATTGCCAGAGTTAATGTCGCTCTACATTTACAAAATGCTAAGTAAAGACAACCAAATCTCTTGCTCACATTTTCTCTTATGAGTTCACCAACTACTTGCTGTGGATGGTACCACAATCAGCATGCACCTGGCAGGGACTGCCTTGCACTGAGCCGTCAGCATTGCTTCCCGCAGAATTTATGTTTTCACGTAAAGTCACATATTAGATGTGGGCAGAACATCCCTCTCCTGTCCCAAAAGCATCTTGCACATTAGCACAAATAAACCAGGGTTCCTACTGTATAGCAGAAGGCTACCCTGACTGGGTTGGATCCTTCAGCCACATCAGAGACAAGAGAGTGGAAGCATAAAAGAACGTTGTGTAATTTACCCGTCACCCTGCACTATATCAGTAACAGAGCTGGAAATAGAAACCTCTCCTCTTAGACACCACATCAAGAGGCATGACAGGTGCTCCACAGAGCCCTGTTCCAAAGCATGTGTCAACTAGAATGTGGGCATAACATCGCAGAGAGGCAAGGATGGGTGCTGAGACGGGCTCAGTTCAGCTTGCTGTTGAACACTTTCCCCTGCATCTACCCTGTATTCAGACACTAGCTTGCAGAAGGTGAATTTTTATCACTTGTACCTATGCACGTATGTGATAACAAGAGAAGGTGACATGACAGTGACTCACTTCTAATAGAGCCTTAATAATGAAAAGCAGTGATCCCAATGCTCCTTATTCAAGCAAAATGTTCTTCATATCAGTGAAGCCTTCCCAAATACAAAATTAATTGCATTCTCACACTTGGCCTTAGTTTATGAAGCCATTAGAAACAGAATTAATTAATTAAATCTGAATTAATACAAGGACAGACCATGGCTTGGCAAGATGCCAAGTAAAGCAGACTTTTCACAGGATTAAGCTCTGTCTGAGGAGCTAACTGTCAACCAAAGGCTAGTTCAGTACAAAGGAGTCACCCAGGACAAGGAGCTCTGTGGCATCCAGCAGCTCAAGCAGCGAGGATTTCTTGTCACTCAAAGCTACAAGGCAAACAGAGACTTTGGGGTGTCCTTGGACTTAGGACTCATGAATGACTTCTGTTACCAGGAGACTGAATTCTTATCTGAGCTGATGTGCCAGAGAAGCAGCATGATATTTTTTTAAGGTCATGAGTCTATATACAATTATTATGGTTGATTTTTCTTTTTTTTTTTTAATTCAATGGTAGATTTCACCTCAAAAAGCTTCACCAAATAGACGTACATGAGTGTATAACCTGGATGGGATCCAATTGCTGAGCACTGAGCTAGTATCCACTAGCAGTGATTTTGCTTTAGCTCATGTAGCAGGGAATGTACTAGAGCACGTGGGTCTTAAAGCCTGTAATTAGCCTGAAATTCCTATAGACTTCTCCAATCTTCATCAGAAAGGTGAGAGACCTCGTGGTCTTTGTGCTGCTACTGTACTGCAAAATACTAGTAGAGGCATAAAACTTATGATAGGCATGAAATCATTTATCATAAAATTTTAGTTTTCCTGTAAAAGAAATGAAACTATCTATGAAATATCTATCATATATCTTAGCCAAAGGCTTGTAAACTTTTATAATAGAACAAGGACATATCATGAATTAGTCACAGGATTTCACAGGGCTGAACTACAAGCCTTTATGAATACCAGACTCTGTAAATTAGATTATATTGTTTTTAGAAACAAAAAAAAACCCAAACAACACAACACTGTACTTCACCTAAAAATGCAGCAAGACAATGTCTGAGAAAAAGGAGGAGAAATGTCACATTTAATAAAAAAAGAAAACTTACACAGCTCCAGTGACAACCAACAAGTCAATTAAAATGGTCATTTAAACACAGTAAGATTGGAGAATTTTCTGTGTTGGGAAGGAGACAGAGGTGACTACATTGTCTTTTCTTCCTGGACTGTGAGCTGGTAGTATCTGTGGTACTCTCCAGAGCTGCTCTATCAGCTCTCTTTGAGGAATCTGTACAAGCTCTAGACCCACAGGGAACACTGAACCACTCATGACTGGACCTTCCCCTTGGGCTGGCCTCTGGAAATTGCAAACATCTTCTCTTCACAGCAGGGAATTTCTGCAGTGGTGGGTAGAATCACAGGTCAAACAATGTGGTGTTCAAGAGGTGTTTTTGGCATCTGCTATGAAACATGTCAACTGTGGTATGGCAATAACGGGCTATTCCATCCACTGAGCCTCAAATGTTGCACAAAAGTAACTACAATGCCACTGCAGTATTTCTACACTCTCTCTCACTCTCTATTAATTCCAGACCAATGTACTGAAATTTAAAAGTCAAATGGGAGAAATTATTTAACATCCTATCCTGACAACTCAGCCCAAAATCTTTGTGGAGGAATCTAGCTGATTGAAGGCAATGAGATTGTTTCCATCAAGCCCAATAGGTTTGGATCGGATATTGAGTCCCTTGCGCTGGTTAAGGCTAGAACACAGCTAACAGTTACAGCTTGATGAAGCATGAGTCACAAAATACCACAGCTCTCACTGTGTCTGAGCTCTGGTGAGTGCAGTATCAGCAGCAGAACATTTGTTCAGATCAACACAATGAGCGCATGCCTGACATGATGGTTTTCACTGGGCACAAATAACGCATATCTGAGTGCGCTCATAGCTTGTTTGTTCTAGTAAAAAACAATGCGAGCCAGCAAGAAAGAACAAAAGTGAAGGCTGTGAGATGGCAAAGGGTTGTTGTTCTCTCTTTAATGAGGCCTCACAACATAGCAGGTGATTCTCCAGATGCTATCTCCCAATCTTACAAATGCACACATTAGGACTCTGTAAAACCCCCTCCCAAAGGAAGAAGTTGAAGGAGCTGAGGTGAGATGTTGCGGTGCTTCTACTTCTGCCAGCAAACTGATTGCAAAGCAAGAGACTTGGATTGGTTTTAATCAAAATTCCACCCAAAGAGAAACAGCCACACAAAATACCTACACTGAGGAAAAAGACTTATTGGCAGGAGTGCCATGAGTTAAAGCCAGCTGCAGGGAGAAGGAACACCTCTGCCTCATTCATTTCCTGCAATGAACAGAGTGATTTTATGTGGAACGTCTGACTGCTAAGTCTATCCCTCTTTCCGCCCTTCAGAGCTAAGTAACAGTATTCCCTTCTGTCCCTCCATGGCTTCTAACCCAAGCATCTCCACCTAATTTACTTGCTTGATAAACCCTTTCTCTCGGAGTTCTTGCTGTTTGGTTTTAGCACCAATACAGATACCGACTAGTGTTTTTATAAAAGATCACAACAATCATGTAAAGAGACATCACATTTCTCAGCTAATTAGCAATAAAACATGAGCAACATGATTTAAGTCTAATAATCACTCTTTCCATACCATTAACACAAAGACTGATGGCCAGTCATTTACCCTATTCATATCCATTTGTTATACAATGGGGTGCAGTGACCCAGGAATTGTAATAGGAAATGGTCTTTGAGGGCTTTGTTTCCTTTTTTTAAGTATAAGTAATTTTTAAGAAAACAAGCACAGCCTTGTGATTAAAACATAGATATTTTTAGAACAGTGTTCTAGAGACCACGTAGCAAACTAAAGCAATAAATGATACATACTTTAAGAACACTTTCATTAAAAGCTTACTGTTAATAAGTATACCCAGGCTTGAAGATCTGTCATGAGTATCAGTCATACATCCAGTAAGACACCAATCTGTCTGTGAAGACGTTGTGAAGTTTCTTTTCTTTCCAAGTACTTTCAGGCATTTTTTTTAATGGATAATATATCTCACAATTGAATAAGCAGTGTGTTACTTATAAAAGTCCTCACAAAGGAAGTCTCACAAAACTATGTCGACTGCTAGGAAAGAGAGATTAGAATGTCTGTGAGGTTTTTTCTGCTAGCTTTGTCTCACATCTGTCTGAGGCAGGAAAGGGCTCACTACCAAATATGCAAACTCCCCAGTAATGCCAGATCACAGACCAAAGCCAAACTACAAAAGAAAGGAGAAGGTGGAGCCCACCAGGCCCCATCTCATTCCTCATGTAAGAGTCCATATCAACAGCACTATGCCCCATTGCCTTTTCATCCTCCTGCCAGTCCTCCTTATTCCAGTCTTCTCACTTGCTTAGCCCAAAAGCATTCTGGGTCAATGCTGTCTCTGGTGTATTTGCACAAGCCTGTTCTTACGAGGACTTTGATCTTAGTTGGTGCCAGTGCTCTTTGAATCCAGGCAATAAAGTAGAAAAAAAGTCCAGAACAATAACACATGGTTTGTGCGCACATATGTGCACTGCCATATGTGTAACTAAGCACCACTTTTAGGAGAACCACAACGCAATTTGTACAGGTCTTTGAAACATCTAGATGTTAGAACAGCAAGAAAAGTATTTTGGTACCTTTCTCAAGATGTTAGATTCAAATCTAAGTGTTTTCAGTGTCTGAGGAAATGTGATTTCCAGGTTTGGAGTCTCTTGATTCTATGATTTTTTGTACACTTGTATAGTTGGCTGTAAAGACACAACTCACAGATATGCTAAGAGATGGTGCCTAATACTGTGGCAAGGTAGGACACAAACCACGTGCTCTTCACGACTGTGTGTCTATCCCAGTCTTACAGCAGTACTGTTGCTTGGCACATCCTACCTTCTAGCAAGCGAACTTTCTGCCACATGGGTTTGCATTTATTGTACATTCATGTATCATCTTACGTGAGGGGAGCACACATCTGCTGGACATAAAAGTTTTCAAAAAGGAAAAGGTTATTTGGTTATTTACCCAACAAAAAAGATTCAGAGAGGTACTACAGAGAAGGAGAGAAGAAACTGAAGCAAAGACAGAGTGAGGAAATGAATATTTACACAACCTTTGCACTTTTAAATCTTTTATAGGATGTGATATAAATTCTTAGCATATTTTGTAGTAAGGTTTTCCTCTGATATTGTAATCTCTTTGAAGAAAAGTATCAATAGATAAGATGAAAAAATTAAAATGTGTAAAATATTTAGTGGGTTGTTTTAATAATTAATCAGCCTAAGAGCTTTCAGTCTAGTTGTACTGACAGCACAGCCAGACTTTTCAAGACAAGAAACAAATACCTAAATATCTAGTCACCTGTTAAAATGTACTATTATACATATATATATTACATTAATATTAAATGTATAAGAGTACTATTTCTAGCTCTTCAAATGTCACACTGCATCAGGAGAAATTGCGATACCTAATGATTTTTTCCAGAAGCTGTAACTCTGGGACATATATAGCTTTTAACTGCCCCCCAACATGTTTGTGTATGTGATATATTCTTTTCCAATTCTGCAGACTTGTGCCCAACAGGTTTCTGAGAAGATGTCTTCTTGAAACGCATTCTACTGGCACAGGGCACTGAGCAGAAATTCATTGCAATTTTTTTTGCAACAAAAGACTTGACTGGTAATTCTAAGTTGATATACTGGATACCACATGCCATACCTCTCACACTACGTGATGGAGGGAACTCCACACAAAGATCTTCTCTAAGGCTTCTGGAGACGGAGGTTGCGTCTTCACAGCTGTCTAGAGCACTGAATTCACTTACTTCCCGGAAGGAACCTCAGGAGGAGCATTCAGTGACCCTACTGGTATCGGCCAGAGAAAAGCTTACACACAGCCAGCACTGTGAGGAGACTCTACACAGTACAGCCTCTAGTCAAGTATTTTACCCTTGCAGTGACAATTTCAGACGGGCAAGATGAGATGGGAATAATTTGAAAACAGCCCACAGTCTCACAATATCTGCTACAAGGCCTTGCAGCCTTTTTAGGCAGCCTCAACTCACATTCAGTTCAGACTTTTTGCTAGGGACAGTACGATGTCAGACCCCAGGTGCCAGTGCATTACCCAGCATCGAGGACCTGGGTCATCCTCCAAGGCACACCGTAGACACCAACAGGTCCCATTAATCTTCCTGGGGTTTTCTCAGAACCCTGCCAAGCACTGGCTCGTCTGCCTCCTGTCATGACCATACAAATCTCAATTCGGAGTTAAGCAAAAGACTGCCAACCACACTTTAACGTCCAGCAAGTGTCTGTGGAGCTCAGTGCTGCATGACTGGCTACTCTCGGTACAGCTTATATTTTGTGACTGCCTTGAACCCAAAACATAAGAATGGCTTTTCCATGAGGATTAAAGGTACTTCGCATGCAAATAAATCTCAGCCAAGTTTTCAGAAAAATAACCATTTGCAAAACCAACACTTTATTCCATAAAATTCTACAAGATTGGCCAATAGAAGGATGTTACAAGTACCACCATCACAAAGACATGTCTTACTCGAACAAACAGTTTTTCCCAGTATTTAAAGAGCTCAGTCAGAGCACATCACAACAGAATAGACAGAGTAGGAAACAGACCTAGTTCAATCTCATACTATCTCTTGCTTAAGTAACACCAATGACAAAAGGATAAATATCTATAGATTCACCTAGACTGTTTTTGTAATTATATCATTATCTACCCTAAATGCTGTACAAATTTCCAGATGAATTGATATGAATATTTTTAAGATGACACCAGCAATAACTCCAGATTATGTCAAACAGGATTCTGTGCTGATGCAGGTCTCATTGCTTTTTCTTAGCTCTTCTAAACTGTGGGCTTGATCTGAGTGAGGGCTAACACTACCTCACATGTCATTACTGCTATTGATGTAGCTGGGCAAAAGTCTAAACTGCACGGTCCCTAAATCTGGCCTTTCTCTCTTAAGGCCTCACACGACTGACTTGCCCTGCCTAACTTGGAAAAACCATGCCTGTGACTATAAAAAGGCATTTGACTGCAAGGACCATTACACTTGGCCTTCCTGGCACCACTGGTGTGTCTCTTATAATGGCAACACTGCAGACACTGGAGAGTGGTCGGAAACTCACAAAGCTCTTAACAATAATTCACCAACCACTGCTTTTGACTCTTAAATGCCAGGATCAATACATACGTAGAAACGAAGGAAAATGAACTCATATTCTGGTATCACTCTCCTTTTCCAAACTGTCATCTTCATTCTAATTATGTTCATTCTGCTCTAAGAAAAATATAACTTCCATTCCTTATGTGAATGAGTGTTGCAGTGTTTATTCAAAACCAGAATAGCCTTCTAGTCTTGGGGCAGATTTCATTCATATTGTTATTATATGCAAATAATTGATTATTTGAAAGACCATTATAGCTATAAATCAAATCTGTGGACAAACTACATTTTCATGCATGCTTCCATTTCCTGTTTACCCATTTTGATGGAATCATTGAAAACCCCCAGCTGTTACAGTAGCAAATACTCTTCTCTTAGTTCTCAGGATAAGAGGAAGTAGAATTATTTCACAAGTTTTCCTAGCAAAGAATAATTTTAGCAGCAGTTTGCTTTCTAAGATAAAGTCACTCACTTCAAAGTTGTTATTGTTTATGAAGAGGGCAAACATCAATAAACTGTTTCAAGATTGGCTATGGATAGAAAAGATAAATTTTTTTAGAAATTGCTTTACCTCTCCACATCTCATTTCCTTCAACTGGAAAGTGATAGCAGAGTTGCCTGCCTATGCTGGCATTTGCAGATAAGAAACAGATTTAGTGCTACACTCTAATTCTGTGGCTAGAGAGACTTCACACAGGATATGGAACAAACTTGCCCAAAAATCAATCCAGATCATCTCCTCTTACTCTGAACAGGTAAGGAACCAAACACCCAGGCTTACATCGTACACGTTAGACAGATGTCAAGATGTAAAGGAAGTGAGAATGAATAAAATGCCGACTGACACATGGGCATTCACACACCCAAATTCCAATCCGAAGTGTCTGATCTGAGAAGCACATCACAAACCAGTTTTTCTACCTCATTATTCTCATCTAATACTATTTGTTTTCCTAAACACATTCCAAAGAACAGCATCCATGATGCAGGAATCCAAAATGACTTAATCATGCTTCATTTTATCTTAGTGAAACCATGAAAAAGCATATACAGAAGTGCTATTCCTTCCAGTATTTAAATAGCATTTCTAACTGGGATGGCACATAGTGTCTGTTTTAGCAACTCTAATGAGAGTGAGGCATGACTGTATCCAGTTGGCAGAGTTATCACAAAGTGGCTGACCACCACTGTCCAAGCAGTTTGGCATGGATCAATTTTCATGCAAAAAGAACTCTGGAGTGCTGATGAACCCGAGCACGTATGGCATCAGCACGACACCTTCTTTGAAAGACACCTACAGTGACACAGTTGCCTTTACTGTCATGCTTGGGTAAGCACTCTTTTGGCTGAGTGTGAAGACATGACATCATCACTTCCCAAACCCTCTCCTCTAACTGATCCAAATACTAAGTCCAAAACTGTGACAAGAAGAAGGGTCACAATACAGTCTGCAAAGGAGCAGAGGCTGAAATCATACTGAAGTCAAAGGTCAGGTTCATAAAGACCCATTTAGATATACAGACTAAGTGTCAGTCACCCAAGGAAAAGGAAAAAGTGAAGGAAAGCATCTGGGTATCCAGCATTGTTGAAAACCCGGGCTTTTGTTATGCTTCTACTTCAGAAATCCTAAGCAGCAAGTAAAAGCCCTAGCATATTATTTTATACAATAAGAGCAAAGACTAAAACAACCTACCCATGACTGAGAACTTCAAAGGCCTGAAGTAAAAACAATTTTCAAAGAACGCTGAACTTTATCCATGCTGCCAGAGTATTTCCCAATGCTGAATAAATCCAAATCAAATATCTCACAAAAAAAAAAAAAAAAAGCTTCTCAGCTCAAAACTTGTCTGCTCTTAAAGGCACAGCAGTTCCCATAATCCTAGAGGTAGCCTCTGCTCTGATATAAATTACACTAAGCAATGAAAGTGCTGACCCTGTCTTAACTTGCATCACAAACAACACACACTGTACAACCTAATTCCTTAATACTCATTCACATATATAGCACCACAGCAGATAATGGGATTATGGAAGAGATTGGAGACTTCAGGATCAGACCAACAGGACCTCTGCGGCTCATTGCAAAGGACTCAGCAGAGAGAAAATACCATGATTGTTCATCCATCTTAGGAGATATATATTATAGCTTTTGCTTAAAGCAAACAAAACCAGCAAGGGCACTGTTTTGGTCTCCCCACCTGCACTGTGCTGTCATAAGACCAAAGGGGCATTTAGCAAAGTCAAGGTACAGAAAACTGAAAAATAACACCGAAGAATCATAGAGGAACAGAGAATTAACCAGTGTAGCTCTCTACTGCAGAATACCATTGAGACAAAGCATTCTGTAGTGGGTTCATCAATTAATTAGCACATTGTATACAGTAACACATCAGTATATGCAAATTCTGTGAACATCTGCTGCCATGTCTTAATAGTGACCTGAGTGTGTGCACACATATGCTGCACCCACGTACACAGAGCACATTCTTCAAAATACACGTAATTTTCACAAAGGTTTAACATTCCTGGTTTTTTCCCAGATTCGACCTTTGCAAAAACAGTAAACTTGTAATTCAACATTTGCAGAGTGCTTCAAAGTTTCTCTGAGTTCTCCTTTCCCCCCTACTCCAAATATTTTTCCTCCCCTACAAACAGAAAACACAAGAAGAGACCTGTTTATCACATGACCTTCCTTTGGAGGAATCCTCACATTTGTACTCTTTGAATCACTTACATATCAAAGAAAAAGGAAGCTGCAAATAATATTCACATGGAGCACATAATTCTTACCTTCCTGACTTTTAGATTAGCCTCCTGGGCATGTGAAATTTATTAGGCACTGTTTCTTTCTTCTTCTAGACAGCTTAGGTGTGAGCTTGTGTGTATACATGTGTTTCTGTGCCTATTTACAAAATATCTGATGTATTCCAAAAAAGGCGCACTTGCTGTGTTTAAACTCTGTGAATATCACTATTTATATATTTTTATGATTTCTTATATATCATTATGAATCCATATTGGCTTTAGAGAACAGAATTATCTTTAAAAATAACTATTCCTATTTAAAGATAATAAGTTTGCCTACTGAACAAGAAAAGGAGAGCGCAAAAGAAATGGGATTCATTAGGGACACCAATGTGATACGCACATGTTTTTTGTACGTCTATCCATGCAGCATAACCAATGTGGTCCAGCCTTCAGAAATCAGGAGATACCAATCTGCTACTCATCCTGAGCAAACTAAACCACCCCTTTCCTTGCTGGACGCCCTAGGTAGAGAAGCATTTGGGACAGATACAGTTTCTTTTTATGACAAGGTATCAACACATACAAGAGAGAACAATCTTCAAGTGGCATAATCTATAACAATGAAATACTAATATACCAAGTATTTCCCCAAAGCAGCAGCAGTAACAGCAATACCATACAGAACAAAAAAGCAACAACTACAAGTAAGGAAACACTGATCTTTGGGCAGAAGACTGAAGAATAGATTCTACTTAGAACAAATCCCACTATCAACCATCTGGGTTCCACTCTGGTGCCCCTGATTTGGGGGCTCCTTTCTTGAACCTGTACATAAAGGAGTAACAACCCCAGCACTGACACGAGCACAGGGCACTTACTGGTTAAAAATCAAACAAGGGTAACAGCAGGAGCCCAGGCAGTTTTGCTGAAATGAGATCTGCACAGCAGGGCAGCCATGGCTTTTCTTCATTACCCTAATAGCCTAATAAATAAATAAGGAATAGTTGTGTCTATGGTAATCTCACTGGTGATTTTTTTTCCCTGCCTTTCCAAGACACCTCAGGAGTGAGGTAGCCATACCCCGGCTGCAGAATCTGATCTGTAAATAAAAAACTGAGAGCTAAATGAAGACCTTTCTACGATAGGATTTAACTAAAACTACTGCGTATTCGCAGACATTTAAACCACCTACCATTCATCGGGCACTAGTGATACCTGAAGCTGTTGCCAATTATTTTTCGCTCCTGAATTCCTTATGAACTGCTTGCAAAAGGTATGTACACCTCTGCAGAGAAGCATACAAAATACAAATCTTCAGAAACAATAGAGTGAGATTAACCAGTAGCCTCCTTTCCACTTAAGGACACAACGCCTTCATACCCTGCCCTTCCCAGCTTCTGTTTTATCCAAACTACAGCAAGTGTTGGCTTCCTAAAGTACAGTATTCTCAGCATGTCGCACGCAGGGCAGCATCCATGCGCCGCTGACTTGGTAATTGCATTATCTGCAGCCGCTGATGAATGAACAACCGTAATGCATACATCCTGGCTTTAGCTCTCTCGGGACAAGTAGACGCACTCCCCACACCAGATTCACTCAGTTTGCTGAGTCCGAAGGTACACAGAAAATGCCCGTGTGCATTCCCTCTCATTTTAAAAGCAATGTTGTAATCTGCTCCCCCTTCCCCTTGACAGAAATATAGCACTTCTATTTACAAGCACCAGAAGCTCATTCCCAAACCTACTTCTCTGCATCTGCAATCTATTTTACCTGCAAATCATAAGGCTCGAATAAAGGCTTGCAAAAATCGTGCTGTAACATCGACACCGTCTCTGGATACTAGGAGAAACAGAGAGGAGCTAATATCCCATAGCATAATGGCCCTTTAAAGAACGACTAGTCCTTATGGGTATAAATAATCTCAAGAATAAAATGGAGCCAAGACGATTTCCATTGCAGAGGGAGGGCAATGACCAGCTGCCATAGCTGCGAAAGCCCCGGCCGGCCCGCAAAGTTACCCGCGCAGAGGAGCTTACCTCGGAGCGGCACGGCAGCCTCCGTGCCCGCCCGGACGGGACGCCGCAGCCGCGCTCGCCCGTGCCGTGCCGTGCCGTGCCGAGCCGTGCCATCCCATCCCATCCCAAGGGATGCCCAGGCGGTGGCCACTCTCCGTCTCTGAGCCTGTTGGGCTCTGCTGCTCTCCANGCCCGCCCGGCGGCAGCGGCGCGGGAACCACCCGCTCGGCGCCGGCACGGAGCGAGCCCCTGCCGGAGACCAGCAGGAAGGAGAGCCTGCGCTTCCCAGTCGGGAAAGCGAACCCAAGCCGAACCGGAGAAAGGCGGGAGCAGCTCGGCGGCCGCCGGGCTGGCAGCCCGGGAACGGGGGCGCGGCGGCCCCCACCCGACCTGTTGCGTGTCTCGGGCTCTGTTAGTGGCCGGGGCGGTGAAATTGGCTGAGGACGGAGCGCTGGGGAAGCCGTGGAGCGGTGCGGGTGGGTACACGGCTGAGCAAGGGGCTTTCAACGCAGCCATCGGTGTCTCGATTGTGTGTAACACAAGTCACTGAAGAATGAGGAAGAAGAGATGAAGGAAGGGGAAGAGGACTCTCGTAAATCACTAAATGCGCCATCTGGGAAAAAAAGATCAAACAGAGGAGAGGGGAAATCCCTGTCTCATTCACTCTGCTTTTCACTGGATTGATATTATTATTAATATTACTATTTTGGTTTCATTAATGGAGGGCACAACTCCCAGATCAGCTTAGGTACTCCACAAAAGTGGAGGAAAGCCAGTCCAGCCTCAGGAGCATACAGACAAAACACATGAAGGTACCAATCCACAGATGGCCTGATTGTGCTGCCTCTGTGTTAGGAAGAAACACCATGGACACAGAGGGAATTTCCTCCTACTCAGGCTGTCATGGCACATCGTGTGGATTTCTTTTTAATATTCAGAGGTTATCATTGTGTTTTCTTTCTTTCTCACCTTCAAAGTTCCTGTTGACTTTAATATACTGACAGCCATAAGAATGTGGTTTGTCTTTACTTGAATACTATGCATGAATCAAAAATATCACCAAATAATTCAAACCAATTGCCAAAAGAAATTAATTAGAATGCAATCTGTAAATTTGTTTGAGAAAAGATCAGACATGTTTTGTTTTCAATGGCCAGAAGACACAAAGGAAGTTTAACCCCAAATTTTGTTCCCTCTAAAAGCACACTAACCTCTCAAGGGCAGCTGGAGAAATCTCCTTCATTTCAGAGAGATGAATAAATACAAAAGGCAGGCTAGCTGCCTTCCAGATGGGGACAGGAAGTTTGCAGTGATGATCCTGAGCAGCCCTCTGCTTCTTGAAATCCCCAGGAGAGAGGAACGTGACCATCATCTCAGAGCAGCATGGACAGCCAGGAAATCTCAAATCTGAAATCCAGCTAGGGCAGAAAATAGATGTCTGTTTCTCTCTCATCCGATGGAGAGAAAATTTGTGGCATCCTCTGCCAAAGCCATTGAACCCACTTAGGCACAAAACCTCATATTACCCAGGCTTAATAGCATCAAGAAGAAAAAGAAAATTGAAGTTTTATTCATTGGTATTCCCACCCCTCAAAAAAAAAACCAAAAAAACCCCATCATAAGAATAGCCATCTGTGAGAATAATTGAAAGCAAGGCCTGAGACTGACCTAATAGCTGAAATGCTCGTTTTTAATTTAGAGACTTACTAAAGTGCCAAATGTGTGCAAGTGTATGTGTACATCTCCATGCAAAAGAGGCAGAAGCCGGGAGCGATGTAGACAGACAGGTAAACATTGTAACCTTGTTCTCTCCTGATCTGCTCGGGGTCTGCAAGCATTGGTTGCCTGTCTCTGCTCCTGAAACAGTGCTTCTAAAAACCAGTTTAAGTACCTTTAATTAGATTGGGGACTTGCTGCTTCATCTCCGAACCCAGGAATGTCAATCCACCCATCTAGAAGAGCTATTCTGTTCCAAGTTTTTACATGGGGAAGGCAGATGGCTACTTAGCAGGACAAGTTCATCCATCATGGAGATCCAGCAGCAGCACAAAGTAAACCTGGTTTTGCCCTTCTACTGCGTTAGTGCTTCTCAGTGCTAGAAGTTCTTGACTGTATTTTTTATCTGCACTGTTGAAATACCACTCCCGCTATCCTTAGATCCTACAGTTGCTTATGCACACTCTGGAACAGTAAAAATGAGTTGACAAGATCACAAGCAACGCACAAATGTAGGTCTTTTCTGCTGGCAACAGAGGAGTCGGGTCTGTTTTAACCTCAGCATTGGCATGGCCACCACACTAGTCCCACCCACAGCAGCAGGCAATTGCAAGTCAAACCATGGAGAAATGATGATTTTAAATGAAAGCACATTTACATACATAACCCAGTTTTCAAAAGCTGTTGAACTTTTCTGAAAATTCACCTAAATAAGAGCAGACAGGTTTCAAAATATGCTCAAACCCCAAACTTGCCCCATGTAGCTGATGCAGATAAAAACCCTTCAAACCTTGCTTGGGCTATCTGTGAGAAACCAGCATTTCCTTTGAAACAGGAGAGGGCTTTGTACCTCACTGCTGTCAGCAGGTGACTTTACAGCTGCCCATCTGCTATGCATTTTGTAAATATCAAACATTTGTCTCCCGAAATGCCCCATCTTCCTGCTCCTCTCAAAAGCAGGAAGTCTGCCTTCCTGCTTGTGTCCAGGCTGCATTAAAAAAGGCATGTAATGGACTGTTATCTTACTAGCAGCCAAACTAATAACAGCAGTCAGTCTTAGATGACACGTGAACACGAGAGCCTGAAGTGTGTAGCAGGGCCAATGGTTTCATTAGGAAGTGAACTCAGCCCTTCTTGCAAAGAGCAATGTTACCAGAGGGAGCATATCTTTCATCACAAAGTTACTGCTTTGAATCCAATGCAGAGACATCTCAGGCTGAACGAATGAATGAATATTCCCCACTGCTACTGCATCCTCAGCAAACTGCCCCAGAGTGCAAGGACTGAACTCTATTTTTGTCTTGAACAGCGTCTCTCAGGGACAAGTACCAGGAGGAAACTAACAGCGCTGATACTTCAGGTAGAGACCCACAAGAGCAACTGACAGCCTTCACAGTAACATCAATTGACAGGCATCCCTCTCTTGAAGGGCTTTGTCCTGTGTGCCCATACAAAGACTGCATCACACTTACAACTGTGAGACATTACCCAGGTGCATTGGAATTTTAATGCTAATCTAAGTACCCTCACTGAAACAAGAGAAATGTAATGGCTAAATAACTGGTATGAGAAAACACAGGTAAATGGATTATGGGGCAACACAGACAAAAAGCACTCAAACATATCTCAGAATCCTTCTTAGTAGGAAGACTTTGGCTACACTGCACATTTGCTCCCCACTCCCATGCCTTCCCAGGGAAATTTTGAGCTGTGAGATTAAAAAGAGAAGTGACCCTTCATTAAACAGGGAGTATTTGAGTCCACATGCTGGTCCCAGGAGCTGTGATACCTCTCTTGAAATTTTTCTGTGCTCCCACAAACCATGTAACTTTTTAGATTCTTAATGACCTGTTACATAGGTAATAAGTACATGGGCACAAATACTCCTCACTTACTGAAGTTTGTGGGACTTCTATGAGCATCTTTCCTGATGATGAGAATTTATCTCATTGACCGTGAAATTCCAAAATTGTGCCTCTAGATTACGTTAAAGGAGGCACATATTTAGTGCTGGAATGGCGATCCCCTGCCTGAGGTGACACAGGAAGTGGGTGGGACAGCTTCTTAACAGCCTGCTGGCAGTGATGTGAGAAGAAGAAAAATCCCTGCTTGACTCAAACCCAGATAAACTTTCCACAGCACCAAAGCAACATTTTCTTTTTATTTGTAAAACAGAGAAGTCTTTAAAATAAAATCTGTGATATCACTGATCCCAAATCCTGCCATTTCCATAGCCATAGTCTGAACAAAAGTGCACTTCAAGGCTGAACTCCCCTACTTCGTAAGACAGCAGCTTAAGCAAGAAAATCAAGTGCGTCTGAGGTCAGTCTCCCAGTGCCTCAATGCAGGTATACTGACTCCAGGCCCCTCCTCTGGACTTCCCACCGTTCTTCATCGCACTATTTAAACCAGACACAAAGTCATGCTGATTCTGTGAAGGCATCCAGACAGACCAACTGCAACATTTTCCAAAGGCAAAATCATAGAGTGTAGTGAAAGGGAAATTGTATTGACCTTTTGCATTGCTAACAAGGGATTTGCAAGCACACAGGCTATGTTTGTTCAACCAGAGTTGAAAAGAAAACCAGAATCATATGAAACATCCCTCTAATCCATGAACCCAGTGAACAGGATGGCCCTAGCTATTGTGTCAGGACATACAGCTTGGGGTCCTTAATCCTTCAAATTATTGGCATGGTGCACTTGTTCTGTGACAGCTCTTTCAGATCTTTTCCCATCTCTATTGTTTTGTTTTCTGCTTGAGTAAATAGTAGGGCAAAAGTGAGACACATTTGTTTCTGCTGTCATCTGTCAGAATGAATGGCCTGGAACTTCACCTCCCTGCTTTTTCTGTCAATATTGTATCTTGACTACTGCACGTGGGCTTCCATCAAGGAAAGTGTCTCTCCCATTTAGTCTTGTATGAAAAGTGCAGAGTGGAAATGATGGCACAAAGCACAAAGCTGTCAAGGACAAGGGCCAAAAATAGAGAAAAAAACCTAAAAACCAGACTCCACCTTATTTACATCGCAGACCGCCATTTATATCCATGGTGGGCAAATGCAAAGTGAATAAATTGCCTCCAATTTACAAAAGGAGAAAACTGAGGCAGAGAATGGCAATCTGACCGTGGCCACCCCAAAATCAGTGGCATATTAGAGATCTCAGGCTTCCTTAGACCTAATTTCATCATCTATCCACTAGGCAGCACTGCCTTGTTTTTGCATCAGAATGGTTACAAATTATTAAACTAGGATTATGGTGATTTATACCAACTTGGCACAGACAAACAAGGGAAGCAGAGAAACTACAGTGTGGAAAGGTTCAGCTATGAGGTGATCTTGAACAGCTCAGAGATTTTTGTGTCGTGGTGTTCAACCTTGGCTGTGGCAAATGCTGCAGACTCGCAGCTGGTATGAGAGGGGTCAGGACAGCATTGTCTTCTGGAAATCCTTTGCAAAAAAAGATTTTAACTCAGTGAACAGTCTTCATTTGTCCTCAAAAGACTCTGAGTTACTTTTAAACTAGACAGTCCCACTACCTTTATTCTTTATAATTTAAATGGGATCGTTGTAAGAAACTATGATTATTGTTGGCATTGATAGTAGAAAGTGAAAAGAGCAGCATTCTGTTTGTGCCTGCACTAGAGTATCGCTGGAGAGACAGGACAAAGGTAACCTTGGCATCTGCTGTTATGTTCCAAATCCCAGGAGGAATGAGGACTCTGAATGCTGGTTTAACACTTCTCTTGCTGGGAACTATGTAAAGGGAACAAACAGATTCTGCAAATGAAGACAGTATTTTTCTAAGCAGAGATAAAGTTTGACTTTTCTTTCTCTGCCTTCCACCACAGCTTATTCCTTCTCTCTGTCTGGTAGACAGGGTAGTATAAAGGAGGATGTATAGATGTAATCATTCAGAGACCTGGCTCTGTTTCCAGCCTTGCCAGCACTGCACGCAGTCTTGTACAAAACACTTGTCCACTCTCTTGCATTGCCTGTATTTCCAGCCCTTTCAATTCAAATAGCAGCTGCCACACATACCAGTGTCCACAGATATGTTCTCTGCCCCTAACACAGAAAGTCAACGAAGTTTTGATTTGTCTAAGTCTACTGCAGACCATATGTGCAAGGAATCCATGCTTCCTCAAAGGGAATGTCTTGCTGTGCAGTTGTGACAGGGTGTGTGGGCATATGTTTCTGCCTGGCCTAATTAATCATTAAATGATTTCAATAACCGATTCTTCTTTGGCAGGCTATGCAGGTTAATTGACATCTGTTAATATATACGTGCACATATACACAGGTTCACACAGAAAACATACAGCCATTTTTGCTAGTTAACCACAGCTCATAATTTCAACAGGTTTTATTGTGTTCCCTAGTTAGATAGAGATAATGTTTAGAATAGGATTTTCCATAAAAATAGAAATAATTTATGAACCTGAAATACTTTCCATAAATGCATTATAATGCTACTTCAACTTTTTTTGTGATTAATAGTACTGACATCAGACTAGAATGTTTATGAGCAAATAACAACAACATTAAAAGGGTATGGAGAGAGTCCAAGCGCATTTCAGGTTTTGGTTTGAACAATTTTCAACATACGTTTACTTTCACTGATAAGTTCTCATCTCTAATCAGAACTCTTAGGGACATCCTATCCCAAAAAGGGATCAGATCTGACATAGGGAACAAGAAGCTTCAGCAGTAGGGAGACTTTTCCCTTCTATCTCTACAGGTAGAAAAATACCTTTATCTAGCTGGAAAGGGAAACACAACCCAGCAAGATGCATAAAGTATGCCAGGTCTCAAAAGTAAATAGTGAGGAAAATGCTAAGCAATCACCAAGAGTACGCAATGCCCATGACTAGCTGTAAAAAGACATTCCTCAGATTGGATGCCTTTTCTGTTATCCCACTTTTCAAGATTTGCTGTTATTTCTACCTTAAAAGAGCAGAAATAGTCTGTGGCTCGGGACATTTTCTTCCCTTCCATTCATAAAAGAATTGAGTGGGCTCTTCTGCTCATTCTTGTCCCATCCACCCTGGAAAAGGAGAGTGAAGAAATGAAAAAAAAAATTAAAAACCTGCAGGAGAGGGTGAGCTGTGTTGTTGGGGACAGATTTTAAAAGTGAAATGGCTGAAACAGTGTAGGGTTAGAGACAGATTTAACAGTTTACATAGACAAATGGGAGAGCAAAAGTACAGGTAATGATAGATTTTTTTTTCCTTCATGTAGAACTACTTAAAGCTGATTGCTTTGGATGAAATAACAATACATCTTCCTTGGCCTAATTTTTAATTTATAAAGCAAATTGAACTGAGCAGGTCCGGAAAAGTTCTGAAATTTCTTCTTTGCATTGCTTTCTGCCTGTTTTTACCCAAAAGATAGATAAAGAGACAACCCAGAGCTGTGCTGAATCTAAAATTATTTGGAAATAGGGAACAAGAAGCTTAGGGGGCATAAGGAACATAAAGCAAAAGAACCTAAGCTTGTAATACTTTAGACCAAGGCCCATCATGAAATCTCTGACCTGTGGATTCTCACTCAGCACCACTGGCAGTTAAGTTTATTTCTCAGTATTTTCACTTGTAAGACTGAAGTCTTGAAAGCAATTTGAGAGAGGAGCAAAGCACTTATTCTCTGCTGGGATTTAATTTGCTTTCTGTCTTTATTTCTGTCAGCCGCAAGGGAATCTTTATCTACCCACAGCAAGCCTGAAACATTTGCAATGTGAAGGATCTGAGCACAGCAACATTAAACAGAAACAAACAGAAACAAAACCAGAAACAAAGCAAAGACTGATTTTTTAAAAATGTAGAGATTCCTTCATCTCTCCTGCATCAAGAAGATTTAAGCTTGTAGAGAATGGTAGATCTAAGTTCAGACCTATCTTTCATAAAGAATCATAGTAAATAGTGGTAAACTTAACACCTAGATTTTGAAATAATAACAGTCACCATCATCATCATCTTCATTTCCAGTAAAGGCTCCAGAAGGCATTTTGGAACTATTGCTGAACTAATGTGCCCAGTTCAGCCACTGCCCAGACAGGGTTTTTTTTTTTTTAATTTCTCTTTGTCAAAGAATTAAGTAATATGATATATAATCCCCCTCTCAGCCTTAAAATTTGAGCTAAAATAATCTGGAAGGCTTCACTCAATAACCCAACTCAAAGCATCCTCTAGGTGACCTGTTTAAAGCTGCAGAGTTCTTCTCTACTCACAAGCTCCCAAAATCTCCATTTCCCACCAGTGCAGTCTCTTATCCCAGTGGATGGGCATTTAACACAAAACCTGTACAATGTCAGAGACAGAGTAAAGTAGTAGTCCCAGGTATTTGTCCTTTGACCAATCTACTTGCAGCTGGGAATAGATTAGCTCCTGCTGAGTCCCAGCCTGTCATGGGGAGCCTGATTTCAGTACCTGGTTTAGTTCTAGGCCTCAGTATCCTTCATGGCAAATTCAAGTGTAATGCCTTGTTGACTCATCCCGTCTTTTTGAACTACCCAAACTACCAATGCAATCCACACTCTGAAAATCAGGATTTTCTAGTCTCCTGAGTAGCCACCATCCCACTGTGGTAAATTAAGTGCTGTGCACAAACTTTAGACACGGACTTGCTTCCCAACAACCAATCTACCAAGTAGCTTAAGCAAGAGACCAGTATTAAAGTCCTAGGACAGAGCACAAATCCTGCTGTGCTGCCCCTTTGACAGGATGTTTAATTTTAGTAAAGGGCCAAAAAGGAAAACTGAGGACAGTATTGTTTTAAAAGTTATCACAGCTAGTCAACCAAAACCCTTGAGTCCTCACATTTGTGTTTTGCTACATAGTCTATGTCTGCCTCAGTCTGAAGCTTAAAACCGATGAGGGAGAAGTAAGCTGTATATACAGAATCCCTAAGGTTCTGGAATGTTAGATCATAACAAGTCATTTTGTAGCATTTGTTTGAAATAAACATACAAATTACAGAGAACTACTGAAAGACGTACCCTGAGTTACACGGCTTTTGCTGTTACTTGTCTACTGAATAAACCACTCCGCTCTGGGAATGTCGGTGTTTTATGTTGAAAACACAAAATAACAACAAGTCATGTCTCTATGACATAGACCTTATAGGCATACAAAAATACTGCTGTTTAATTTGGGATACCCTTAATGGCCAAGCTAGGAATCAAGTTTCCTCTGTAGCTTTCAATGCAGTTTCAGATACAAAGCAAAGCTCAATTATTTTTGAGACTCTGAAAATTAAATGACTGTCACAGTCTAACACCAAGCTGTGAATCTGGGACAGAAGTCCTGCTGTTATGACTCCCATCTGAGGTCCTGTGCACCGCACGTTCCCATCACAGGACACTGGCTGCAAGATGTAATCATTTCTCTTAACACAAATTAAGAAATCTGTCCTTTCATACCCATGAATTACCCTGAAAACTCCCTTCATTATCCCCGAGCCGTTAAAACAGTCACAGTTTTATTTTGCCATTGCAGCACTTCTGTTAAGTGTGAAACTAGCGCTTTCTTCTGGGATTGCACAGTATTTTAGGAAACCTATTTGTACACAAGCCTTTGTCTGAGAATATTTATCAATAGAAACCAAACCTATAACAAATCAACAAACATTTAAAACGGGTAACATGGTGCAGCTGAAGTAGGGAGATAAGAGCTTCCACCTAAGCATTATGAATGTAAAACCTCATTGCGTTAAAGAGTAACACAGGTCACAGGTGGTGACTACTGGGGATTTAGAATGCTGTCTTTGTGCTTTTACTGGTCGGAGATCATTTCTAAGAAATAAGCATCTTCCTTATTTAGCTGGTACCTTGCTTGACTGACCCTGATGGGGTGGACAAAGGAAAAGAGACTGAGTATCATTTATCACACGCACTACAGAGTGATGAGAGGATAACAACAGTGGGGACCTACAGGGCAAAGCCTGGGAGTACTGATTTAGATACTGGACTGCAATGATAAATCTCCTGTGCCAACTCAGTCTGACTGCCATTATTACCCAGAAGTTTGGGGACAGATTTTCCACCTCTGCATATTAACTAAGGCAATATGTGCAAATCTAACAAGCCTTAAAACTATCAGTCACACAGCTCGACTCAATAAATAAATTTGGACATTGCATCAAGACCTTTCCAGCTTTATTGGCTGTAGCAACCATTTTAAGGACATTGCCATTTTATCACACTGCATACACGAAGTGTACTCTGTGTTTTTCTCCCAACGAGAACTTCACTGAGATTGATTTAAGGACACATTCACTAGCAATTTTGATGGTCAGACAAAATCACGGTCCAAGGTATGCACGTATACAATCCTGCCAGGTACATTCTTGTTTGAAAACCCACGTATGTATGTATGTACATACGTGTATTCTTGTTCCCATGCCACACAACGCATTATGTGAAAATCACTGTACTGTGTAGCATCATCTTCTGGTGATGCTTGAAGCTGCACAGATTAAAGAAATTGCTCTGCCTTCCAGTGAGCATTTAATTTGCCTAAATGTTAGCTGTTATGATAAATAGATTGTAACGAATTGAGGTATTGGAAAATTTAATCCATTTCTCTGTTACTTCATTGGAACTTGAGTCTGTAAAAGGTGCTTGGTGACTGGAAAATTAACTGTGTATGGTAGAGCAAGACTATTAATAGCTTTCTAATACTTCAAAACAATAGAGACACACATCCCTTCATGAGCTGGGTACATCAGAAGAGTCATCCCATGCCTCTGTATCCCATGCAAATACAGTCTGTGGCAGGACCACAATGCAGTAAAGACTACTGCAGCAGAGTCAGACAGAGAAATTCTATATGGTTTGCAGAAAATGTCAGATGTTAATTTGAATACACTTTTCATATAAACAAATTAGTAGACTAGATGGTAATGGCCTAGAGAAAGATGTTTTAAAAGAGCTATTGTCAATGACAGAAATCATGCTACATTGGGTTTTATGAGATAAACCTTCAAAAGTTCACAGAAGAAATTTCAATGCAGAAGCATCGCCTTGGCAAAAGAAATAGTGATCTGATGGCTACTGTCGAGACCAACCTTCAACCTCAAGATACAGCTCCTGCCATTGATGCCAGCATTTTTGATGGAGCAATATTTATTAACATGTTGAAATCTGATGCTAGCAACACACTTAACGATTATGCTCTGAAAAGTTTTGTCATGGCTTTGAGCCAGAGAAGCAGGCCTGTAGGCTAAGCTGTTTGTGCTGACAGAAGTCTCAAGTCTCAGATGAGAAGCCAGAAAGGAAAGGGAACCAAAAGGTTTTCCAAACCTCTAGCACCAAGCCAGCAACAGCTCTGGGAAAACACGTTACAGGAGTTACATGCTGAACAAGGCCCTGATGGGTTTATGCACATGGTACTGGCAGCTGAGTTTCCTTCAGCCTCAGAACTTGAATAGATTGAGAGGGTACAGAGAAATTCCCCCAAAAGTAAGTATCTGACAACACTGAACTGCATTCCCCTGGGGCCCTAATGGGACATGAAAAGCATGTGCTGAAATAGGGAAGATTTTATTGGTTTTTATTCATTTTATGCTGCCCACTTCTTTAAATTTCTTTTCCTATCATTTCTAAATGCTTATAAAGTTGTGTATATTCCTAAAACACAGAAATATAGAATAAGTACACATACACCAATCTGAGTTACTACTATTAGGAAAGAGAAAGAATAGTCAACTTATCAATATTTAGCAAAAAATGCATTGGTGACATGCTACACAACAGGTCATGTTAACTCTAGAATTTTTACATCAACTTATTCCACTGCAATTCATTGCTTTAGCTTTCAGGAACCCTTAGACAGGAATATAAGCATATGAAAAATAAAAAGTAACTGGGATGTGTTAACAGGATAAATAATACTGAGACATCAGGACTCGGATTTTAGGCAAACCACCGCTGGCACCATGGAAAGGTCTAGCAGAAATTTCACATTTTAGTGTCTTTACTAGCTGACATCCTAAAACTGTTGCAATCTTCAGGCTTCATCATGAAATCAAGAACTTTTCATAAGTTCTGGGTTATTTTTCTTTATTGTGCTTAAGCAGAGCAGTCGTAGTAGAGCCTATAAAGATCCAGTATCACTTCAAATCTTGCTAAGCCCTTAGTCTCACTGACATTCATCAGTAGTAGGCTCTACTCCTCAATTATTATTAATTAATTAATAATTAATTTATTATTATTAAAAATATTTCATTTATAGCTACATCTGCATGCTTCTCTGTGTTTTATTGTTGTTGCTCCATCTTTTTTGCAGCAGCCAGACACATTACATACCTTGAGGAACTATGGAATTAAGAAACTTGGATATTGGAACCAGCTGAACAGCTCAAAGCAACTACTCGTCCTGGAACATGCAAATAGATTTATATCATCTATATGAAGCATATTTTATTTAATGAACAATAGACCAAATCTCTGTCTTGTGAACTCCAATTAAACTCAAGAGCTTAACCTCGAGCTGGATACATATTAAAATAAATTCCTACGGATGTATTATCAACAGAAATCTGACCTGATCTCCCTTTAAAATAATCACTATGTAATCAGTTTCTGTGCAAAAACAGAAGTCAGTGTTTCCCCCCCACCCTCTCTCTGGCTGTAAAAAGCTGATCTGTATTAAATTAACGTGTGCCTTTGACTTCTCAGTCTTTGGAGGTTGTGTCTGTGTGTGGTCTGTTCTCTCTGTAGAGTATGACCAGCAACTCACGTGTGTCTTCTACATTTGTTCAACAGCCATGAGTGGCCCAGAGTATCTCTGCAAAGTGAGGCACATATGGCAATGATTAATGGGGGCTGAGAAGTAAATAAACTGCCCAAGTTGTGGGGGGGACTTTGAAAGGGGCACAGAATGGAGGAGAACAAAGCATCCCTTGAGTTTGATAATGCATTCACAACTAACTGTAAGAGCAAATGAAGAGACAGTGCCTACACCTAGAAGAAAGAGAAAGTAAATTAGGTGGACACATTATGAACCAGGATTTATAACACAATAAAAATGAAGAATGTCATATCTGGGAGGATCATAATAAAAGCACCAGCTTCCTGGCAGCTCTCAAACAGGCAGCAGGGCTACTGGACTATTAGAGATAGCTTCAAACAGCAGTTGATAGAAGTCAAGGGGAGAGCAAGAAAAATGGTATTCCTTATATTAACCTATAGAGTTCTGTGTCGTTACTTTGCAGATTGCACCTTTCATCTGTAAATACCTACAAATTGTATGTGAAATATATGTACGAGAACACAGAGCTGCACACAGAAATATCTGCTGTGATATGAATGTCATAGCTGACAAGATGCATAGGATTCAGGCTTACTTTTGTGTTGATACTTGAGTACTGGCCCTTTCTCCACGGTTAGGGTAGAAGGATCTGAAGTTGCTCAAGATGCTCAAGGTGCCAGCAGCCTTATGAGGAAAATATGGGACAAAAGAGTACATTAGCCTAGGCCAAACGCTGGGGATCAGAAGTCTTCAAGTTGTCTTGGCCACGGTCTTTTTCTTTTCGCCATGCTCCTTTTTCATTTCTTGGCAGATGTCATTTTTATCTGTGCATATGAAAGGGGGAAGAGATGAGATTTCACATCTGCTGGGTTTACTTGCCATGCTGCTAATAGTGCAGTGCAGCCCAGCCCTATGGCACTACCATCCCACACAGCCACCTCAAGTCTAGAGAAAAAAACGTGGGAACTGTAAAGCAGCAATCAATCCTAAGGCCTCTACTCTAGAGACCACTGAGTGCTGCTGGCAAGTCTCTGGGCTTCCTCAAAACAGAAGGAAATATTCTTGAAATACCTCTTCTATGGAGATCAGACTATGATCTGTGTTTGACCGGACCAAGTACAAAATACTGGGTAATTTCCTGCTGCTTCCACAATTTTCTCTGTCGTGGGGGCACAAGACACCATTCAGATACTCATCCAATGCACTGATGGATCTCAGGAGAGATGGAATCATAAACCTCTCTGAAGCAGGCTGCCTTCTGACGGAGCAAAACATCAACAAACCTGAAACAAGCAAGCAAGCTTTCACATAACTTGGGTTTTCATGTTTTTTCTGCTAAAAATCTCTATACAGCAATGTCTATGAGTAATATATATTACAGGTAAGGTTCTCAATACATCACAGCCTGCACCACTTCACCATCTCTGCTACTGGCTGCGATAAGAAGGATGAGGCTATCCAGTTCCAGGATGTGAGGCATTCAATTTGAGTGTATTTCATCCACCATGTGCAGCTTTCCTAATGCTTAGCTGGGAAGGAGACTGTCGTTCATCTGACCACATGCATTGATCAATTTAGATAGGGAAGAATATAAAAGTCAAAGGAAAGGGTCAAAGTAGTAGCCGTTTTCTAGGGTTTTTCTCTATTTACACGTTCAATTAGCTGTATGTTTTTACATCTTTGGCTCCTTTGGTTAAATCTGAGTATGATGCCACAGAAATAATGTCTTAATGCAGAGGAGAATGAATAGAAGAGCAATATATACTACATACTTGTGTAAATATATTCTCAGGTCACTGCTAGGCTGATAAAACACTCATATGCTGCTCTCTGATTCTGTGACATGAGCAGAGCTCCTTTACTGAATTATGATATTGCATTAATTCATTCCAGGTCCAGCAGTTAGGCAGCACAGCTACAGTCCCATTTTGATGTCCTGAGCTTCGCGCATGTAATAAATCACTGTGGCAGCACAGGGATTTATGTGAACAATTCTTCATACATTTATACAAATTCATACATCTATCAAAGGCTGTCTTGTTTTGCAGCTCTTTTCAAACACCACCTGCAAAAGCCTGCTAAGTTTCAGGATCTGACATGTTCATTGAGTCAATTTATGCAATGAGAGATTCAGTAGGACCAAAGACTCACAGGACCTTTTGGAGAAATGCTTAACATGAAGACTTGCTGCTACTTCCTTGTTCTCCCTTTAGAGCCCCAAACATGTTCTGTACACTCATGTATTGAAATCAAAGTGATAGTAATCTATGCACCTTGACTGTCCCCACATTTTAGGGCATTCACCGTGTCCCAGTTGCACTGGCTTGGCACTTTCAAGCAAGCAGAAGAACGAAGTATACGTTTAGCAAAGCCGATACACAGAAGAAAGAAATACCTCCTGGCCCAGAGTTATGCTGAACAAAAGGGACAGGTCAGGATTTCCAGAAACGCTCAGGGCACTGGACACACAACTCCCATTAAAAATTGACTAAGTGACTTCATGTTTCTTTAAAAATACTAGCTGCAGTTATTCAAAGAACACGCCACTTAATATATTTGGATGTCATGACTCTGGTTAATAAAAATAGGAGCCTAAGCCAGGCTCCTGAACCCATACTGAGGCGTTAAAGTAAGTGTCCTGGTTTGCAAAAGTGCTGAATACCAGCCACTCCCACTGACTCAATGAATGTGCTCAGCACCTTGCTAGCAAATCAGGCTCAAATTAGAGCACTGACATGAAGCTGTTAATCAGCCAAGTCTCAAAGCAAAAACAGTTCATTAGGAGAAGCAAGGAATACAGAAAAATTAAGACTACAGGGAAGAGCGAAGAGAGCACACTACAAAGTCAGCTTTAGATTGTTACAAGAGATTTTTCTTCAGAAGTTTGACATTATTAATGTATGTAACATAAAACAGTTCCACAAACAGAAGCTCTTTTCTTGAGTCTGCTTCAACAACAGTAACATCAGTTTCATATAATGCACAATGCATCCCCAGAGATTTGCACTAAATCAAGTTGACAAGAAAATCAAGACAGAAACCATGCAGAAGAGCTTTGAAAAATAAATCAAAAAGGCTATGCTGATTCTGCAGCACAGCTCTGTGCACAGATAAGCCAGCTTTCCCCAAAGTCATCTCGGATTGTTGCTAGGGCATGTGAAAATGTAGAGAGGCAGGATAGGAGCAATGTAGAGATTACATATCATCCACGGACATGGAAAAGAAATTACCTTCACTTACACGAATTCTGTTGTAACTGCTTCAGCACTACTATTGCTTCAGCATGGTCAGGATTGGGCCCCTGTGGTCAAATACAGCATGTTCTTCTAAAATGTTTTAACTACCACTAAATTAATTTTATGCTTACTTGACACAGGTTTTCCCAAACAATGTCTCTTCTGATTTTTGCACAGACTTTGCACAGTTTTCTTTGCACAGATTTATATGTTTTCAACTTACATATTTTCCTATCTTGCCTTAATATGGTTTTATAAAAGGGTAAGCATTTGGTCTCTTTCCAGAGACACATGGCAGCCAAAAAGCTTTCCTAAAGTGTCCCTTGAGAAGTCTCTGGGGCAAAGGAGTCCCATGTGGGATAGATCTACCAGAAAATTCTGTTATATCACACCCTAGTCTTTGCCACCAGGGCTGGGGGTTTAGCCATATGAGAGAGGAGATGTCCCAAAAATGTCAGAGCTCTGGTGCACCCTGAAAGGTGTAAAAGACATGAAAATTCAGAAGAGATTCAAGGTTACTCTGAGTTAGATGGCAGCACGTTAAGGCCTGAAGTTTATTAGATATTTAAGTCACCAAAACCTTTCCAGTCTTTGGCTGGATCAGTGATTCTGGCCTACATATTTTGGTAGACACATCCTCCTCCGTAATTAATTTGATACAATCTTGTTTTGACAAATATGCACTTCAAACTTATTATTATTTCCTGACATATTTTTTACAAAGCTCCACATCTATTTTGCACCTTATATTCATTATTTTAGGCAGTTCCCACCCCAGAGTCCTTGCACTCCCTGTTCCCAAGACAAGAAATTGAGTGACTAAGGGAAAAATGTATGAAAGAAGGTGGCATGAATAACAATGAAGATGGGTGTGCTCATATAAATCAGCAGTCACCATGGTCACAGATGGCCTCCAGCCTCAAGACTGCCAGGTGACAGTGATTTGTAGGCAGTGCAGCAAAGACAGGCCTTGGAGGGGATTTTGGAAGATAGTCAGGGGGTAGTTGAAGTTTGGCCGAAGATTTTACAAGAGAAGGTGTCTAAATGGAAAAATGCAGACAAATTAGGAGATAAATGTTAGTGAAATAAAGCAAAGGCACAGAAAATCGGGTATTGCATTAAGCAGTGAATGAAGTCTTAGCAATGAAACAGAAACTGCTTCTTTGGCTTTGTTATAAGTACCAAAGATGGGGTTTTTTTAAATGAAACACGATTTTTGGTTTGGTTTTAATTGTACAGCTTATATTACAAGCTTATATAAACAAGCTTGTTGAGTCTTTTTCCACTTGGAAAAAATAGTGAACACCCATGTTCTGAAAATACTAAGAACTTCCACTGGAACACTGGTGAAAGGCCAAGTCTATACGTATATTGTTAAGAAACAAGGTGCACACAAATCAAGCTGATATAACAGACACAACTTCATATCCCTGCTTAATCTGCTCACCTGTACCATGCTTTTGTAGTTCTTACTGAATCATAGCTACTTGTCATGTTACTGGTAAAATTTTTTAGGGTAAATTTTGTAGGCAAAAGTAAAAGTTCTTCCTAAATTAACTGATACAGTTGAGAAAAAACAGACAAGCTTCTGGTACTGTCAGTTTCCTAAGCCTTTGACAGAAACACTCCATCATCCCCAGTAGATTTACCTTCTCTGACCCTCTGACACAAACATCTGAATATGCCATTTAACTTATTAGTAATGTAACTATAGAGAATAACAACTCTTGAGTAAGACAGGAACATGTTCAGACAAGGAACAAAATGAGGAGTCTAAATTTGATGTTCCAAATAAGCATCATTCTAGAACAAATTTGCAAGCCTGCATCCCACCCTGTTTAGGTCCTGACAGAGCCCATGGATTTCATTGGCATCTGGGAGTGATTGAAAGGAGGGAGCACTTGCAAAGACCATTCGATTATTGGAGATCTTGAAAACCATTATTAGATTTCTCTGCATATCAGCAGAGGAAGAGGAGTGCAAAAAAAACCAAACCCAAAACTATTCACTAATTTCCTTAAATTTCTAGGAAAGCAAAGAGAAATTTCACACCTTCCTTAGTTACATGTATTGAGGGCAAATTTCCAAACATAAAACATTATAGTTTTAGGAGCCATACAGTAGCTCATTGACTTCTCTCAATCTTATTTATGCTAATATACAGAACCAGCTCTTTCTTTGCACGAGAAAGATTCTGGGCATGTATCTGACTTGGGAAGGTGGCTGTTTAGAGACTGAGTGGAGTGCTACTGTTGAAAGAAAAAAATTCAAAGAAGCCCACTGTACTTGAAATGTATACACTGCACAAGGTTACTGAAAAAAACCCCAACAACAAACTGAATCAAAGAAGAGAAAGTGCCTAACCATTAATGACCCAGTTAGAAGGACTCTTCCACTAGCGGGCATCTGGTGTTGTTACCTAATGACCAAGCCTGACTTCAGCACTTTTAACGTGGGGGATGAGCTACAGATCATTGCATTGGTCTGTTGCGAGTGGGAGGAAGCCGGAGCTCCCCAGGAGGGTGCCAAGCCACAGGCAGCTCTCCCGTATCCAGGGGACAGAGCAGGAAGGTACGGGAACACAGGAGGTCCCTCTTCCACTTGGTGTGTCCGAACTGATGCTGAGCACTTCACAAATGCTGTGCAAGGTTCATAGACAAGCTGGAACAAGACCAAAACTTCTCATGCAATCCATCTCCCTCAGCTATTTTGAGTTTGTGTCAGACAGAAGTTTGGACATGGCTAATGCTTTTTCCAAGTGTAGACTATAAAATCCAGGAATCATTTGAGAGCACTTTATTGGGACCAAAAAGCAGCAAATGTCACAGTTCATCATGCCCACAAAATCCCAATCCAAATCTCAACAAAAGCTTACAAAATTCAAATGTCACTTTCTTGGTCTATCCCTGACAGAGACAAGGAAACTAAAGCCATCTAAACCACGTGAAGAGTCTTGGCAAACCAGTTCTATTACTTCATGAAAAAGTCAGGACATAGTTGCAGAATGTGTGTTTGTCCAAAGCTACTAAGCCATGAAGAGGTGGGGCTGTCACTAGCAGAAGGACATTTAATGGGAGGTTTTATGCAGCATGGTGACACTATCATTTAATATATTATGCTATATTATTACTATTAATATTATTATATTATTATTTAATGTTTCTAGCAACATATCAGACTACACTAATAATTCATATTTCTGCTCTCTCCTAATCTGTTAATGCTCATCAGTAAATCAGAAAATTATGATTAGTTCTGAAAGTATTGCTGCTCTATTTCCTAAAAAGCATATTTTCTAACCAAATTCTCTGCACATCATCATATTTATACACTAGAGATAATTTCCACTGAAAATACTAATAAAATAGAATCGTCCACTAATAAAACAGTTGTGTATTAAGACCTCTGATCCTGAACCTCAAGACATGAAGGCTCTGGTTTGTCTGAGCTGCAGGCCAGCATATGCAGGCAGAATGCAAACTGTAACCAAATGCGATTACAGTTTTATTTTGCAAAAAGCATTACACATCTCGGCCTCTCTTTCTCAAAAACTTTGTATCAGGATAATTCAATGGCTGTGTTTTCCAAAAATCGGTGTTGCTGACTGAGGTCTTTTACAACACTCACAGATTTCCACAAAGTATTAAAATGAGAGATGTTTATATAAAGCTGACACCCTGAATGCACTAATCAAGTATCTCGGTGACATAAATGTCAAATAAATTAAATCCGGTGAGGTAGAAACATGTCCTGTAGCATTTTTTACATGACATTAGGAATGCAGTAGCATGGTAGCTCAGAACAGAGCTGTACTATGCAAGGAAAAGCTGCAAGGCTAGAGAGGAGAGCAGCAAAGAGAGTGAAAATTGTTTTAAGTGATTGCTGACTGCAGGTGCCCAATTTGAATTTTCTTGTGTCTGTACTTTTTCCCTCACAAGTGCTGAGTGTCTGCAGTATGCAGCATTTTTGAAAACAGTTTTTAAGTCACATGGATTTCAATTTAAATATATCAGGGACGAGGTTTCATTCAAACACTGGCTTTCTTTTTTCCAACTCCAACATTAGTGGAGCCATTTTCAGCAATTTCTTTCATTTCTTTCATTTTTCTGACAAAGAAGAATTACTTAGTTGGAGCTAAATGATATTCTGGTTTCCCTGATTATGTAACTAAATAGCCATAAAACAAACCAAGGATGGGTTCAGCACAGCTAGCATGGAATGGGGAAATGAAGCTGATCTGTCAGTGCCTTCTGGGTGACAACAGAAAAGGCCTTCTCTGATTCAACTCCTGCCTCTGCATAGTGCTGGTTGAAATTTATTCCTCCTTTGTAAAAATGGGGTGGACCATTTTTTCTTCCCTCCACCCCTCTATGGCTAGAGCTTCATCTCACACAGTATTCTGTTGACACACTCTTCTGTTTCAAGGCAGCTGCTAAAACATACCTCAGGAATTAATTTCCCCTAGCATCAAGAGCCCTGGCTGGTGGTGTCAGAGTGCAGTATTTCCTTGTCACAGCCTTCAGGTCACTTTACATAAAGCTGTAGCATAAGGGGAATACTGAAGTTTTCCCAGAGGTGCCATTTGATCACAAAGCAGAGTGTATGTCTCAGAGAACCACCTTTGAATTTATGGTAAATGCTGAGAAAAATCTAGACAAATCAGTGAGAACCTATTTTCATCTACTCATGTTTGAAATTAATGTTAAAGTTATATATCAAAGGCAAAGTCATCCAGTAGCATATTACCACACCCTCTTATCTCCCAGATACATACCTTGTTTTCACTCAGATAATTACTACAAAAAGACTGTAAGTCTGTCAAATATAATAGGAGTGGGAAAGGGAGCTGTTATGCAATGTTTTATATTCCAAATACCGCCTAAAGACTGGACTGTACAGGTGAAAGAGTAATTGTTTTTAGCTGTCATATCTTGCACCTGGCTTTTCACAATAAGCCCAAGCTTCCTTTATGAGTAATTGCAACCAAGGGCAGATGAAGGACAAATCTATTTGCTGTGTGCTGATCCACACTTAGCACAGCATCTAACAAAAATCTTACTCTCCAGCTGCTGGTTAAGTGCAAATTTGCATTTGTTACAAGTTTATGTGAATTTCCCAGCCTGAATGAGAGCAGCAGGACTTGAACGAACTTTCACAATCTGTGTCAGAACCAGCACTGGAAGGAAACTTGTCTCCCAAGTCAGTGCATCGCTGGTGTGATGTTGGTACTGCAGCATCAGTTCTGAAGGGGAGGCTGCACAGTGGAGGTGCAAGTGCATCTAAGTGGATGGTACTGGTCTGGCAAATTCAGGGTTTTCCTCTTAGTGAATGCTTCTTGCAGCTGCTTAAGGGTCTACCAGATGTCTCAGTTTCTAGTGCTCCAGCCAACACAGGTGCCAGAGACCTCCTCTCCAACAGAAATGTCACAGCCCAGTGTCTTCCAGACAAAACCAAGCAAATCCTAGCGACTCTAATCAGCTCTCTCCCATTGAGAGCTGTACTATTTATAGATCCTCTACGAATCAGTCCACACATAAGCAACTTCAGCAGTAATTAAACTCATAGCATAGATGCCATGAATTTTTCCACTACAGTTTATATAATTTTGCCGATGAATAAATCCAATCTCAGTTTAAAATCATCTGAAGGTTTCGAAGAAGTAAATCACTGCAGCATAAGACTGCTAGCATTGGTGAAGAGGTGTCAGCCAAATCTCTTTTATGGGAGTTCCAGAGACCAAATCTCTTCCTATTGCAGTGTGTCCCAGGAGGCTGCAGAGAATGGCTTTCCCCAGCAAAGATGACCCCGGGTCTGCTCAACAATGATAAGAGTTCAAACCGCAGGCAATCTGTCCTGTGTTGCCTTTAGCAACACTGATATGAAAATTATGTTAGATACCCCGGTGATAACAACTCCTGGAGTCCTAGCTGGGCTATTTTAAAAGAGAAATAAGGCTTTCTCTTTTGCTAGCACAGACACAGCTCAAAATAAAGGCTGCAAAAGCAATACCTGCCTGCCTTTCAAATGGGTGTGCTGGGAGCTTGCCTGTACTGTTGGTGTGTGCTCCTGCAGCAGCGTCAGCCAAACGTTGCCTCATTCTGCTTCAGTTGCCTGGCTCTGGGAATGGGGCAGTGTTTTTGTAGCAACGCCATCTGCTCCCTTCCACTCGTGAAGGATCTTGAGGATAAGCTGGCAGGAGTGGTGATTCACTGCATCCCTCCCACCACCATGTACTGCATTTCCCTGTTGTCACATTTTAGTTACAGGCAAGTCCCTTTGTCCCATGCTCATTCCTCTTCCATAGTTCACAAGAAGCAGAATGGGATGAAAATGACTGTCCTAATGACCTTCCCATTGGACCTGGCCTGGCACAGCATCTCTCAAATGAAGCCACCAGAAACATTGTGCAAGGCCAGCACAGTTTCAAGTAACTGCCAGTGTTGTCATCAGGACTCCCTCCACTGTGCACTTTCTGTAGCCACATGTGCTGTCACTGGCATGGATTGATCTACATTACTAAGTGCTTTATAACAAAAGCTTACAGGAATCAAATGCCAGTAAATGTGTGAGCATCATATTACAGTTTACTACCACAAGAATTTTGTGGCTTGCACTGAGGTTTTACGACTGCTTTCCAAGCAAACTCTCCGGAAACATGAAAGAACTTTCTATGCTTAAGTAAATGCTGTTCAAGGAACAAGACAACCTCCAGCAGGAAAAGGAAACTCCTGCAGTATCAGCTGGGAGAGATGCCACAGTATTTCATTAAAAGGAACAGAAAATTGATGATCATTTCTATCTACATGGTGTGTATTCAAACACTCATTAAAGCATTCCTTGTTCAAAACACACACTAAAATCAAAACACTTAGCACAACACATTTCAGTTGCTGTGACCAGTCTTCTAGAATCCCTGGACTTGTTAAAGCATTTTCCAATATGCATAAATATCCTATTTTGATTACAGTTGTTGCTAACCTGATATCAAGCCACTGCTAAACCTTTCTAAGCCCAAAGATCTGCACCCAAAGAGCAAGGATGTAGGGGGCTTCTCGCTTCTAACAAGTCAAAATGACCTCTTGAAGAAACAGCAACTGCTTCTGCATTTAGTTTCTGCCACGAGTCTTTCTAATTCTTTGTGAGACAGACCTAGTCAATACTATTTGTTCTTAATAAAGAAGAGATCACTGAGATTGATGGAAGGAGAGACTAAGGTGAAATACCTAAGTAGTGCATGTGGATAGCTACTTGTGTCACCGTTAGGAATAAGACAGTCACACAGGATCTAGAGAAGGCAAAGGCAATACTTCAGGTTATGGAATGAGATTGTTTACATTTAGATGAAAAGCTTCAGGAAGAGGTTACAGATTCATACAGTGTTCAGGAGGATAAATCCTTACTGGAGGATAGAGGAGAGCATTACTGTCGGAGATGGCACTATTTACAAGACACAGAAGTCTCGCGGTTAGGGGTTAACTTGAGAGAACTGTAAGTCACATACACAGCGCCTAACAGAACACACAAGAATATGTCCTGAAATCCATGAGAAGGGAACATCAGAAAAGGTATCCTAATACCACTTCTCAGAAATCATCTGTTTCATGTCTACCCTTATCTTTGAAAGACTGAATTCCGTAGCTGTTAAAGCTGCCCTATGTGTGACACTCTGCACTAAGCAGGCTCAAAACCTAGTGAATCCACTCAGCAGGGGATTTCTCCTGTGAGAGGGAATCCTTTTGTAGTGTAAGACAATTGCAGCTGTTCCTTCCTCAGCTCCTGCTATAGGAAATACAGCTGGGAAAGTTAGCAAGGCCTGGACAGCAAAAGTTTCTCTGTTCCCAGCTTCTGGAACAATGGATCAGCCACTCTTTTATATAACTTTTAGAACAAGATATGAACTGACAAATTTTGCTTGGACAAGTTTAGCACAGTTTGCCACAAAAATCTGAGAAATTAGTGTGTTCTCTGCACCCCCAACATTGTCTCCAACTCTACTTCCATCTGCATTCAGAGCTTAATTACATTTGAAAAAACAAGTCTTGTATGATGCAAGTCTTCCAGGAAGCTGGTGTTTCCAATTAATTCAGAACCTTGCTAATCTGCTCACTGTTGCAGGGGCTGGCACAGAGCTCTTTGCTCAACTACCACTTGAGATGCATATGCCAAGATCTTCTGCAGAGGGGAAGCAGAACATGATTTAAATTCATGGTTTTCTTCTAAAATTGGAAAATTCACTTCAAACCCTGTAGATAAACATTTGTAGCATCCTGTACAAAGAGGAGCCATGTTACCTTAGGCTGGATGACACTCTAAACAAAAAGGCTTGCCTTATTATTATTAATTAGTCAAAGTGATAGGGGATTTTGGTAATGTTTTTAAAGATGCATTTAAGCAATAGGGAACACACTACAATCTTCTGTACTCCTTGTCTCATGCCCATCACTTAAATAGGAACATTCAACACATCCCCTTAACCAAGTCTGGTGGTGAGGCTTTGCTCAGTTTGAGTTTTCTTAGTAGTCTTGACTTGGATACAACTGCCTTGGAAGTACTGGAGTAGTCAGACACCAATTCAAGAAGGGCACTTGAGAAGAAGGGCCTCATGTCTCATTAAAGTCAACAGATCTAAGCACATGGGCTGCTGCAGCTTCGCTTATCAGCATTCAGTCAAGCAACTATACAAGTAATGCATTTAGGCACATCAGAGTTCCATCTGCAGCAGTCTAGTCATGCTTCTGGAACACTCAACTGGAAGTCTAGCAAAATTATCCTTCTCAGACAGCTAAATTAGATTATTCAGGACTCCAAGACTCTGCAAATTAGGATTGCTGGTTTCCATCCATCTATCTCAGACAAGTCCCTTAAGTAATAATTTTTCCTCTACTTTCTTCTCGTACGTTGCCTGCAATGCAGAAAAGGCCCTGTGCAGGACTCTTTAAGAGCACAAGCAAAACAGGACAAGATACATAAGACAAGGAAATTCAGGAATTTGACTTTTTAAACAGTATTTTCAGCTAAGGCTTGTATTAGCCCTTCTTGACTTAATCAGCCATTCCGCAGTGGCTGTGGCAGTTGTGTTCCAGCAGATTTAAGATAACATATGGGGAAAAGAGAACAAATTCACTCGTAAAGGAACTCCACTAGTGTGTGAGATTATTCTAGGTGTGAATTAGACTAAGTAGTTTATCCCCAAGCAATTTTCAAACTCCCGCGCCAACTAATACTTTGCCAAAAGCAGAAAACTCGCGGCCAAATCTCACCTTGTAGTTCAGCACAGTGCTGCATCTTGAAAACCCATTTTGGGACAAGGGCTGGACTTGGAGGTGATAAACAGGATAGGAGAGTTCAATGCTATGTGGCCGCTCCTCACAGTTCCTTCCAAAAATAAACTACTACACCCTTTAAAACAAAACCTTGACCATGCAAGACATTAAAGCCCTCAGCTCAAGCACTCTTTGTACACTGCAGGAGGAGATGTTATCAGGACCAGCCCAGCCAACAGAAACAACTGCTAAAGCAAAATCCTTTTGTGAATGGTCCATTGTTTCTGAACGCCCAGCAAGAAGCAAAGGGTGTCCCTCTCTGGAATGGAACAAACCTGTGTAACAGCAAGAAGCTTTGCAAATATCATTAGCTACTATTCAAAACAGCAAGACAGTGGAAAAACAATGTGAGGGCTCACATATGCTTTATCACTTCTTTGCACTCCCCACGCACAACTGTCCCAAACAATAAAAAGGCGGGAGGTTGCTGTCTAGTGAATGGAAAGGATATTGTAAGGCAGGACCTCCTGAAGCCAGGCTGGGAGTTAAGTGCAAGCTGCTGCAAAATGCACAGCAGGAACCTGCAGTCAGGCTGAAGTTCAGGCTACATTACTGCACCAGGGAGCAAGGACGTGCAGGGACATTTATCACACCTTGCACAGATAATCTGAGTTCGGGGTAGCACTGCCTCTCTATGCATCTCAGCACACTCTGGCCTGTGCAGGTGCATTAATACAGTGTCAAAAGCCATCTGTGCCATTTGGAGATTACTGTTTCTTCACTGGGGTTCCAGAGACACACAAGTGTCAGATCTGGTGACTGGTCTTTGGCACATCATCCACAGAACAACCCTCATCCAAAGCATATGAAAAAGTCACACAGAGGACAAACAAGAATTATGTTGTTACAGCTGATACAGCCAGAGCAACATAAAAAACAGGAGAAGTAGCTGGTAGGAGAATGTAAGAAGATACGAGATAGAGCAGTCCCACCCGAAGATGTGCTGCCAATATTTTAAAATAACAGCTTCCAGAAGCATTTCCCTGTCATGTGATGGATCCCACACAGGAGGAGTGGCTGTGCTGCAGAGAAAAGTTCTGGGTGGGTCGAGGAATCTGTTTGCTCTTCTCTTGTTTTCCCCATTTAAACAATGTTTTTATAAACACAACCAAGGAGGGAGGTGGCTCCACTTGGCAGACAGGCTCCTCCTGAGTAAATTTGCTGAAAGTGATTATTCTCTGTTCCTGAAAGCTGTACTGAGCATACTCAATAGCTATGCACAGAGCTCAGCAGGTACAACCCAAAGCAGTGCTGAAGGCTTTATGCAGGCAATTGGATTTATCCTTCCCCCGATGTTCTTCTTTCAGCCTTATAAAAGTAACTGCTCTTCCAGCATTTTAAAAGTAACTGAGTTTTACTCCCAAACTTGCTTGCATGAACCTCAAACAGGATTGAATGAGTAATAATCAGAAAATGTAATTTGGCACGAAAAATCCCTTTCCTCTTCAACAAGGGCTGGTTCCTGAAATTCCAATGACCATCCTCCCAACACAGAGTTGTCCCAAACCTTACAGACTGACGCGGCTATACTGAGCACAGTAAATATGCTTTAGATTCCTTCCCTATAATCCCCCTTCTTTTAGGCATTCACTTGTTTTCTGACCACTTTTTGGGTTCTCAGAAACAGAAGAGATGTAAAAAGTACTGCAGTGCAGCAAGGCTCACTCCTGTTCTCACAAGGAGATGCAGTGTAGGAGGAATTTGCTCTTAAATCACCCGTTTCGGTCCTCTTCCCCCACACACATATAGATGATGCTTAATTATAACTGACACGTATTTCTGCTGAAGGAATTGCTTTATGTATTTCAGTCACCTAATGCTAAAAAAGACAAATCTTATTTTAGTCCCAGACCAGGTTCTCAAAAATCAGGGCTAGCCAGCTCATTTTATGCTCAGTAAGAAGGAGACAATTGTATCTACCTTATATACATCTGTCTTTTCATAATCAATAAGCAGGTGTTGAATTGTCCTCTGGGGAAGAGTCCTAGGAGGGCTGAGAGACTGAGGCATCACAAAGCGGCTTACTTCAAGGCCACTCATGATTTATGCACTATATGATCAGCCAGAATCAGCCTCCAGGGTTAAGCTTGCAGATACTAGTTTGCAATAGACAGAAATAGTAAGTGACCTAATCAAGTATTTTGCTACTTAATACATAGCCTAACTCAGATATTATAATATTCAGGAAGTAACATAAGGTCCATACCCTGCAAGAGATTTCTTGTAATATGAGAAAATCACATTTGTGTAGGTTCAGAGTAATTAATGAGAGAAAATTGACATTAGAAAAATAAATAAATAAGAACCAGAAACATGCAGGAATGTTGGCAAAGAAATACAGAGGCCCATCATCAAGTCAAAGCAGCACTGTGACCTGGGCTGAAAATAGTTCCCCAAGTAAATTTAGCATCTTCAGTACATTAATAAATCCATGTGCGCAGCATGTAGAGAATGGCACACAATGCTAAAGATGCAGAAAGTAAGGGTAAGGGAAACAGTCTGTGTTATCGTCAGGTATTTAAAAGAGCCAAGTTCTTCACTGTAGGGTGAAAAAAAAGTAATCTTGCTTCAGAGAAGACAAGACAAAAGTGGATTTGTGCTCCATGCAGGACAGAATTCATGGTGGTCAAAACATAGTGACAACAGGGAAAGTCTTACTTCCAGTAGCCTAAATGTAATCTCCTGTTTCCACAGGCTGAACTTCTCAAAAAGGCCTGAATGAGGTTGAGAGTCAGAATCCACTGCTTGAGAAGGCTAGAAGTCAGTTCAACATCCATATCAGAGGGTTCAGCCTGCTCCCACTGGAGCCAGAAAAAGGAAACTTCTTACTATAACATACTGCATCCTCTCCACAATGCACATCTAAATGCAGCTACAGTGCAGTCTGAGGTTGGCACTGAGTTTGCCTTGCCTAGACGGCTTCCCCCCCATGCAAGGGTTTACATCAGGCCATGACATTCCTCATTTGAGGACTCTGATCCCTCTGATCTGTGTTTTGGTTAAAAACCACTATGGCTGGCAGCCAAGACTCACAGAGCGCATGTAAATCACACAAATACACTAAACAATCCCCCAAAGGTGTACTAAGTTCTTCTGCTTCAAACTGCAGAACATCTATACCTGCAGGTGGTCACAGGCCAGGTAGCCAGGGACAAACAACACAGCTGAATGAGAAGACTAATGAACAGTTTTCCACGGCTAACATCAATTTAGGTAAGTAAAAAATTACCAGAGCCAAGTCACAACATTGCTTTGGTATACCATGATCCAATATTTAATCTTTCAAGGATTCACCTTCTCCACTCCCTTAATGCTGATAGTACCACTGTTTTCCAGGGGTCGGTGTTCCATGACTGGAACACAAGAACATGCACTTCCTGTAAGAAGGAAGACAATAACTAACTATTGGAAAACTTTAGAGTGAAAGCCAGTCTTGATATAAGGTTGTCAAACTACACGAAGCCCACTGCATTCGAGGCACATTTTGTAATGCTTCACTTATCCACAGCATTAACAGTTCACCTATCATTTCTAGCTTAAATTTGCCTACTTCCATTTACCACAACTATCTCTCTGTGCTTTAATCTGAGCCACCTAGGTTGCTTTTCCTTTGTGAGATATTTGACTATGCTAACTTTAGCTAAAACCATGAACCCCGAGCATATTTCATTATGCAAATTGCATCAGATTTCAGAGCCTTACTGAGAAAGCCATGTTCAGTTCATTATATTTGTAATAGCAATTGCTAGGAAGCCTAACAGATAGCTGAAAAGCAACTGTGGGTTTTTTGTTATCAGGGGTAAATTCAGCTGCATGAACAAGATAGAAACCAAGTTCTGGCTTATTTCAGAGACTCCACCTTCATAATTCCCCCTGAAGGATATGGAATGGCTACAAGCAGGAGAAATTCAGTTCTGATAAGAGCATTAGATTAGAAAACATTACTGACTCCATAACCCCATGCACAGTGTAGTGTTATAGTTGTGGGGTGGTTTTTTTAATACGGTGACCTTGTCTAGTCATCATTTACCCTTCAAACTTTCTACTTAAGCTTTTGAATTATCAGTTATGTCTTCATCATACCAATAAAAGGCTTTCATTCGGTTTGCATTTTTCTTTAAATTAAAGTAATCGGCATGGTCAACTTTGAAGCTTTACCCAAAGTGCAGTTACACATGACTTGCCAGGTCTTAATAACTCAGTGAAGGCAAAATGTTTAAGTCAATTTTCTTCCTGAGAGATAGATTCTGAGTCCACGGCGATTATCATGGCTTACTAGACAAAAGGAACCTGATTATCTAAGTTGCTTTATATTTAGGATTTTACTCTTGAACTCTTTTTCAATGTTTCAAATGCTCAGAAACACATGTAACAGGCAATGGAATTGCTGTTTGAAACATTACAAAAGGCAAGAAAAGTTTTCATCTATTGCACTGTGTGATTTCTAAAAGACAGCAGTGAAACAGTCCCATCCATAGGGCCGACTGAACATCTTTTGTAACGAAAAGGTAAAATCAAAAATGGCCATCATTTTTACCCTTATTATATATAGATCATGATGTAGTGGCACTGAGCCAGTCCGAGGGGCATATTGTAGGTACTCAGGCCAATCTCAGTGTCATCAGCATCTCAGTATTACCTCACATTAGACATTAAGGTAGGAGTAAGCATGTTAATGTAGTCACGTATTTTTAAAATATGCATTTTAAGTGTTCCCTGAATCTGGTAGGCCCCAAGCAAGTATTCCCTGTAGAGAATATTCTGATAGTTATTTCGTGCACTGATGTTACTAGGCAACATACTTATCATCCTACACAGTTGGCCATACTTGTCCAAGATCATGCAAAGAAGGATGACAATGCAAAACCGTAAGCAGAGCTGGATCAACACACTTTGAAGATGCTGGAGCAATGCAACAACATGACTGTAAAAGTGGTCTGTGACTTCCCATTTGTGTGTATTAGGTAGCACTGTAGGAAGCCTATGGACATTTTAGTCACCCATATCAATTCTTCTGGTAAAATTACACCTACTTGTGCAAGAAAGACCATTTTTTTCACAGGGTGTCTCTTGTGAAATAATTTTTGCCTCTGCAGTTGAGCACGTGACTGTGTTTTCAGGCTTCCTATTCATAGCTGCAAAAAGTTTGCTAACAAATGACATTCGGGGAATTTCAATGAAGCAGGTAAGAAAGATTTTTCTCAGAACTTTTACATCACTCTTGGGCACAGACATTTTATGACCAGGTAAAGACAGACATCTGTGCTCCTTAATATTCAGCTTTAGAGAAAATAAGGTCAGTTCTTAAATTCGAGAAGCAACATCCTAAGACAAAGTAGCAGCAAGTCTGTAATGTTACTGTTACAAGGTGATTTATGGTAAAAGCATGGACAGGACCAAAAGGGTTTATAATAAATTGTATTAAGTATAGAGAATGCAACGATCACAGCAGATCCACACCCCTTTATGTCTGCAACACTTGTCTCAACCTGATGTTGCACACCTGTGTTTAGCTATAGCATTTGAAACATTTTCTTACTGAAGTCTCAGAATTAGACCCTACACTCATTATTCCACAAATGATCCTGTTGAATTCAGAGGAACCATTCCTGAAAGCAAAGCCAACCATATTGGGAACATTAATAGAGTAAAAATCTATCTGAAAAAGTTGTTTTGATACAGATTTTAAACTGTGTTCTTCTACAAAGTCATGATTCTAAAAAATATTGCAAAACAATGACATAATTGCTCATGAAAACAGAAATCTTTGACAAATATTTACCTTTTTTTTTTTTTTTTTTTGGNTTTTTTTTTTTTGGTAGAAAAATATTTGACCAGACTTTGAATTCAGAATTATGCTCCTTAGTCACTGTTTGAACTAAAAGCATGAGTAAATTGGTGGTTTTATGCCAGTTATCTCAAGGCTGTTTTACACCAATCACCCACCAGGCATGTTCATTCCCCTACCCTACATAGTATCAATTTGTGGCTCACTGCATGACTCAAATCACAGTCACTACACAAAATCATGCACAAGTAGTGGTGCAAGCACTTCTTGCAAAGATTTTAATCTTCTCTTTCTAGGAATGTTCTCGTAAGCAAAAGTTTGCATGGATAAATACAACAGAAAATGGTAGGATTCAAGGGTTGTCAGGCGGGTTGGTTGGTTGGTTGGTGGGGGTGATTCGAAGGCATTTGCCACCCTTTATTCTTGCAAAAGAAAAGGTTGTAGCATTTTCCTGTTTCTGCCATGCATATGTTTATGTCCTGCACCAATATAGGTATTATCAGATGCCCAAGTGCAAGCTGGAAGTCAGCCAGACTGTGCCAAAGCCTAAACTGGTAATCAGTGCAGCTCTGTTGTCTCAGCTGAGAGATAACCTAACATCAACTGAGGATCTGGCCCTTTACATGCTGTCAAAAGAGGATGGCTGTAGAAAGGGACTTCCACAGAATCAGGTTTTGTGTATGTTTCCTGCCATTCTTTATCTCTAGTTTTCCATTGGCCTACTTCATAATTTTATGAAATGTCACTCCAATTATATTTGGTTTTGCAGTTATATAATTCTCCACACCCTCCCCCAGCCCTGATTCCACTACTGCTAAAGATTCAACTATAAACAGACTTTTTAAAGTCTAGAAAAAATTATCTAGCTTTCAGGTACTAAGGAATTACATTCCCTTTGATTGCATGGTAACTAGCTGGGCTGTCAATTGAACAGCTTCAAACAAACAAACAAACAAAGCCCAACTGCAGACAAATAAAGGTTCTTGAATCTTCTGCTGTTGATATAGCAGCACTATCTCACAACAATAGTAACTAGCCCAGACCTGCTAACTTCAGCAGCAGAAGTGCTCCCTAAGTGTTATTGCTATGCAGATTATCAGATCCATGAAAATAGCAAAATGCAATGTCTCACTCCTGCAAACTGCATGTCTTCTGCAAGGCTCCATAAAGAATCAAAGACTCAACAGCATCAACTATTTACATAGCACAGCCCATTTTTTTTCTTTTGGATTCACGTTCTAGATGGACCTTTGGCCTCAAAAGACTGATATGTCTGTCCAATATATCCATTAACTACAGCTTCAATGACTTTTAAAATTACTGTTATTTTACTCCTTTGTAAAGACAATGCAGTAACTGCATTCATTTTAGGAGTCTTTAGGATTTCAGCCCCTTTAAATGCACAAATAAATTTTCCAATTTTCTGACCTAGCCAACCAACATTATTAATCCATGAACTTCAGAGAAATAGGAAACAAGACACATTGGATCAAGATTAAAATTCCACACGATACTCGGAAGGGCTGAAAAACTAAGTTCTAGATTGAAGAGAAGTGGCAACTACTTTATGCCAAATTCATCACTAGATTAAACAGATGTGATTTCCAAATTTATGCCAAGTTGCAGCCATTTCTTATGAGAACATGACCTTTTCCATTCCCGTTACTCCTACCTCCCCCTGCCCCCAATCCCTTCTTTATTTTGGCATGAAGCCCAAGACTGCATGCACCAGTTATGTTTTTCTAATACTCCAGTCTCAGTTTCCACTAAGAGGTGAGAACAGCCAAAATGCACATTGCAGGGCCCTTATAAATAGTTAACATCTAAACAACACTCCTGCAAGAAGACCAGATTGAAAATGGCAGCAAGGTGCTAAATCTTACAGGATGTAAAAATGCTGAAAATGGAGCGATCAGAGTTTGGTTGAAGAATCAGGGTGCACAAGACAGTGCCGTTTCAAATACGATTCTGCATTGATTAATAGCAATGAGTATATGTGTCACATTTTGCTCAAGCAGAAAGCACTGAGAACTTGTAAATAAATGTTAAATAGCAGGCTAAAAGTTAAAGAGGGATTCAGTTAGCAACTACTACACAGAAACCTCAATAATTCATGGATGCCTCATCCAGATATCTAGGTATCCAAAGACTTAAAGTGTAAGCAAACCAATAGGTCAACAATGTAGGCTTTTCTATTGATCTAATAGGGGCTTTAAAAGCTCCTGGATGTCTTGCCATCATTTAAAGATTTTCGTGGTCTCTTGTCATGCCAAGTCTCAGCTTTCTCCAGGACAAAAGAGCTGAATACAACTTTGAACAAGGTTATGGCTAAGGATGTCTGTTGCTTGATTTTTAGCGTATTTAAAAGGCTGGATTAAAACCCTTGTCTTTTATCCCTTCACTTTCAGTTGAACAAGGATTTGACATTTTCTCTTGCAGTGAGTCATTTCAAAGGCCTCTATTTCAAGTGATTTTAGTACAAGAAGTATTGGACTAACAGCTCTAAAGACAAGAGACCAGGCAACAGGGAGCATATAATAGAGGAGAGTGGTAGAGCTGCCTTTCATTCACCCAACCGTGATCCAGCTGGTGGTTATAAATGTGGACTTGATATAAAAGCTGACTGCAACTTCACCAACATGTTTCTCTGCAATCTATAATAGCAGTCTCTCTCAAAAGCTACAGATGTCTGATTTGCAGATGCACCGAGATGAGCAAACCCAGGGGTGAGAGCAATGAGAAGACACCGAGATTTAAAACACTAGAAATGGAAGGTCTGCCTGTTGTTAACTACCCTTTGAATCAGCTGAGTGTTACTGCATAGAGGGTTGTTCTAGATCCAGTCTAGGAGCTGGGTTGTGGAAGCTGGTGAATGCAGCTATATATAGCTTTTAAAGGGTGAACAGTATATATAAGAGTATAACTTCTAGGTACGTGCACATTCTTGAAATTGGTCTGTGACTGCCAAAGTCACCAGGACGCAAATACTAAATACATAATTTTGGCCTATTATTCTCTACACAATACCTGCAACATCGGGAGTTGGAGTGATCACCTGTATGTAGTGATCCCTAGCAGCAAGAATAACCAGAGCAACTGCAGAGTTAACCATAAGGAACCCATTTCCAGTGCTCATGGGAGTTAGGAGGCCCAAAAAAGAAACCATGCACATAACTATTGTTACAGCTGATATTATATAAAGGCTTTGAGGTACCAAAATGTCATGAGCTGCGTTCTTCAGCAAGTTTCAGTTCCAGTTTCAGAAGTTTCTATGGCAACTGAATTGTTAATCCACAGGGTTTTTATTCCAATTCATGCTACAGATCACACTTGGCAAATGCCATAAGCTCTCAATTTCTGGCTAATTGATTCCGCATTTGGGGATACAAAGTCCCATTTGCTGGGTTGCAGCGAGTGCGTTGGTTTTGTATTTTCATACGCTGCTTCTTTTAATCACAAATCTGAAAACCCAAATATTTCAAACAGAACTTTAGTAATGCATTGAAGTACAATTTAAAAGAAGCAAACAGGCTCAAAGTTTGTGATATTGAGTGCCTAGAATGTCCCTTGTGTTACTTTTCCCACACATTTCTTCTTGTGTAGGCATTAGTGGGCAGGACTTGTCTGCACCTCACAACAACCTGCTGAGGCTCTAGCTCCCAGCCAGCAATGCTATGGGATATGGAAGCTTGGGACAGAAAATAGAAGAGCAAAGGATGAGCAGAGCTCACCAAGGTCTGACTCCATACCAAGGTCAGTCGCTAGAAGTTGTTCTAGTACAAGAATGTTTCTTAAAAAGTAAAAGGTGCTACATCTCTCTTAAGAGATATTTTACAGCAAGTGTACTCCCTTTAAGGAATGTGGTTATTCTCCCCATTAAAATGTCTTTATCTGCTTTCAACTATAAATTATTTTGAACTATTAAAACTCACCAGTTTCAATGTTCAAAAATATTATAATCAATTCCATAACACTGCCTAAATTAAAAGAAGTTAATTTGAGGCTCAGACTTGAAAAAAACAATATTTAACAGTTTTGAATATTTAGCAGTCTTAAAATTAGAACTTGTTCAATTTTTCCAGTAATTAGTATTTGTACCATAATTATAGTTTGTCTATAATTTCAGTAATCCTTAAGAGCTTAGCTGCAAATAGAGAGTCCTTATTCAATGTACAAGAATTTTCCCAAAGAGCGGCAAACATGCAAAATCTCTTCAGACACAGTGTTTAAGAGATCCCCATGGATGTGGGGGAGAAGAGGGGATGAAGGCAACACATGTATATCATTACCAAAAATTCAAAGCCTGCAAAACAAAGTATAATTAGACATCACAGGCTAGTGCCTTCAGAAAGGCCCCAACATTCAGAAAGTATTTAGGCTATTAGTATTTGGTACTTACATCATTCTGAAACTTACACAAGTCCTGTCTCTCTGAGTGCTCTCAGCTCAATTTTGGAGGAAGCAATTTCATTTTTCAGTGTTACCCCTTAAATCTGAACCTTTTTCTCAGGCCGCTTATTATCACACCAACAAGCTCCCCAGAGATAAAGTTTTCCTCTGTGACAGCCTTTGGACCCAGCCAAGGATCTCCACAAGACTTCTACTTCGAAACTCTGGCCCAGTCATATGAGTTACTGAAAAACCCTGCCTCCAACAAGCTCTCTTATCCTGAACATAATATCAGCTGAAAGATTTAAGACATATCGGTGCCTACATGCTGTTTATATACTCATCAAAGAGCCTTTTTAGAAGTTTGCACACAGTATGTAATTTTTTTGTCTGGGTCACAAGGACAAGACATGATTTTGCCCTGGCCTGTAATTTCAATGGAAAAGTCTCAATTATATCCGTGATTTATTACCCATACACAATTTCTACTATTTTAGGTGTAATCTTTAGACAACATAAGAGGAATACTTGAACCTAGCACAATTCTGTTAAGATCAAACATAAGCCTTTTCAGATGGAAATCCACACCAAGAAGGGAGTGTATTCAATAACTGCTTTTCTTAGTTTGCAGAGTGTAAGCTACTGAACATCTAATTAATTAATTTAGCACATGAATAAGAAATATCCCTTAAAATACAGGGCTTTTCATGCGGGCAAGCTAAAAACTATAGGGATCCATCATGAAGTCTGTTCAAAACAGTAGCTTGGTTTCTGGGACAGTTTTATTTTCATGGAGTGGAAACTGCATTAACAAATCCAAGGTTCAGTACTTCTGTTCCTTCCTAGTCTGCCATAGCTCTTTGAGTTCAATGCCTCTCCAACTTCAATTACAATATCCTCCCAAAAGCAACATCTCTGTGCTCATATATTTCCATGCAATATCAGACCTTTAAATATTAAAACCTAAGTCACACTGCAGAAATGGAAAAAATGTTCAGAAGAACCGGAGAGGAAAAAAAAGGAAAAGGATTCCACAGATAGCTTTACAGCAGAGCTATAGAATTTGCAAATCAATTTTGTTGTGCCAGCCACTAATCTGTGCTTTTGTATTGTGATATTATTCTACAGTTGCCAGCAGACACAGCAAGACAATGCTTTAGCACCTGATCAACTGCATTAGAAAAATAATGGCATTAATAATTTTAAATGGACAGTAAATTACTAAGTCTTGGTATAATTTTGGATGTTTCACAGCAAATATTTTCAGTTGATATTCCCCCTCCTTTCCCCTTCAATTTTCTTCTTGACATAAAATTACCCATTGAAGACAAGCATTTGATCATTGAATGAAAAAGAAAACTGGTAATTTAGTGCTCTGTAGACTTTCTCATCAATCTGTGAAAAATACTTGAAGCCCTGGTAACAGTAAAAATCACAACATAGAAGGTCCTCTCTGTTATAGGGCAACCAGGCAACTTTGTGCTCACCAGCAGTTGAAATACATGCTGCATAACAAGTTTGGAAGCATCATTTATTTCTGGGGATTGGAAATTTTAAATACCAGTAACTAAATGTAATAAGTGTTCTCGATATTCCAAGATACTTTCCCTTTTCTGAAAAGGCAGAAAATTTTAAAAATCCACAAGTAGTATGTCTTTTTCAAAAAGAATTCAATTTCTAAAAGAATTCAACAGACTTCTGGAAAGTGTTAAAAAGAAAAAACCCAAACTTGTAGGACCCTGGTAGCCCCTAAGTAGAATCATCACTCTACCAGAGTTTCCTTAAATTGTAGTACCTGAATGTCATATTATGTACAATCAATCTTATGCCAGGTGTAACATAACTCCCTCCCCCAAAACTACAAAGAACATGGCACCCTTCCAAATTTCAGACTATGCTAAGCAAGCATAAATATCTGTAAGGCAACACCATTCAGCGCCTAGCCTCTATTTCTGTTTCTTTCTCATTCCTTTCCCCTGCTCTCTTGGAATAAGGTCAATGAGGGAAACTATAAAGGTAAAAGAAATTAAAAGAAGAAGCAAGAACAAAATACCACTTAACTTACTTCAGCAGTACGTCTTGGCAGTTCAGGATCTTTCTTAAGATCATGCCATTATCATCTACCCCAGATCACCACATTCTTCACACTGGGCCTGCAGAAGGACAGTGCAGATATGTACTGATGCCAGATGGTTTCCAGCTCCTTTTGGGCAGCACATGCAGGTCACTGAAATTGTCTTCTAAAAAGAGCTTAGAAAAATCTGGTGAACACTTAGTGAATGTGCTACTCTGGGTTCACTGTGATGCTTTCTGAAGTCTTCTGTAAAAGTCTTTCTTTATTTCCATAAAAACAGCTCAGTCCAACAACACATACACTAACTTCCTCCAAAAAAAGAAATTGGCTCATACAACACACACACACTACTTCCTCCAAAAAAAGATCAGCTCATACTGAGCTGGTAGCTGGGGTCTCTTATTCTCTGCATTGACACTACCTTAAAAATGCATAGAGGGGAAGCACTTCCAGATCTCTACTGGAAGCTACTGTCCTTTGACTTCAGTTATAACAACTGCTCTGCAGTCCCAGGAATGCCCATCTGAGCAGCCTGGCCTGGGCCAGCATTCCTGGTACACTAGCCAAAACCACAATGCATACAGATTATTCTCTTAACTGCCTGGAGGAACATATCATCTTCTGGCAGAATGCAAAGGAATTAACGGTTTAGAAAACTCAACATAGTAAAGAAGGAATCAAGCACTAGAAAGTTAACAGTATAGGCTATCAGGTTTCCAGGAAGCAGCAGAGAACATTCTGGTCTCGTGCCCTGGGACACACTACACTACCAAACAAACCACTTAGTGACATAAAGCAGCAAATAAACACTGAAAACCATCTTCTTTCTGCTTCTGTGTTATCTCATGAAAGTAGGCTGTCCACAGGTCTTCCACATCATAGGAAGCTTCAAACTATTCCCTCTCTGGGCACAGTGTTACCTTTTCTGCAAATGCAGCATGCAAAAACTTATAGGATCATAGGTTCAGAGGTTGGAAAACACTTGTAAGATGATCTAGTCCAACCACTAACCCAGCACCAACATGCTC
>VZTA01027020.1:0-64474 GCA_013398855.1 Mohoua ochrocephala
CCGGCCCGCCCCGGCACTCCCGGCACCTCGGGATTCCCACGAGTGCCCTGAGTTCCGCCTTAAGCAATGGCGTACGAATGCTTTTCTCTTTCCCCCTCTGCCTATTTTTTTAGTTGGATGCTGATAACTATGAGACTGATCCATGCTTGAAAGAGATTCGGAGAGCAGAAAATTATTCTTGGATGGATATAGTGACCATACATAAGGACAAGCTTCCAAATTATGAGGAGAAGGTACGCGAAACTTTGCTTTCATTGCGGGTTTCCGCTCCGTCTGCCGCTGGAGCGTGCGGCCAGCGTGTGACACCTGCTCAGCCCAGCGGGACACAGGGACGAGGCTTCCACCTCTAAAATACATCCTGTACCGAAGCCCTTAACATTAAAAAAGAACTTTTGATATTATTTTAAAGATAGCGGAGGTCTTCTGTAGATTGCCTTCAAAGGTTTTGAGGATCATTCCCATCACTGTCATTTCAAAACTAAGATTCCTACCAGGAGAGTTCTGCCAATGCTGACCTGTCCTCAGAGAGCCTCTTTGGGATGAAGGCAAGTGGCTGCCAGCTGGGCCTGGGCTTTGAAGACTAAAACATCCTAATGGCTGCTTGTATAATGGGTCTTTTTAAAGTGAATGTTAACCCCATAGATTTGGAGGGATACATTCCTTGTACAAGAAGATTTTTTACCTTGGGGAGCTGGTACCTTGACAATTTCATACCAGCTCAATGCTGTTCAGGTGAGCCTCCTAGAAGGAGCTTTCTCATCCCAGCCTCCAGGTGCTGCTGGCTTGCTGCTCTGACTTGAGGACAGCAACCCAATGACACTTTCATATTTTTATGAAATTTCCATTTACCAGTTTGTTTTAAGCCCATTGTGTTCTAGTGGTTTTATCTTGGTGAAAAAGTGAATTAGGTAGATGGCCTACTCACGAGGTAGATGACTCTATCTGACAGAAACACATTCTTTACAAGATGTAGGGACTTTTGCTCATCCTGCTGTGCTGGATCACTTCTGGTCAAGGACATCTGCACGAGTGTGGCTAAATATCATTCAGACCTGAGCAGGTGGCGACGGTACCTGGCATTGCTCACTGTGCGCTAACCCTCTCAGGTCTCCGTTAATTGTACTTTTAAAATGTGTTTTATATTCTGTGCATGTACGAAGAATTCACCATTCCAGAAAAAAAAGAGAATGTTGCTGCCGCTGCCTTGGGTGAGAGAGCCCGGAGCTGGGTCTCACTCTGCGTGGGCAGGCATGACACACTGTTTACATCAGATTGCTGTAGATGGGCCATGTTTGGCAGTAACTGCATTTTCACAGACAGTAGTAGTAGTACTCTGTGCAGCTAATTCAGCTCTACATAAGTGTAAAAGAGGGGGGATAGTCTGTAGCTTTGTTTTGGTGTTGCATGTTGGGGAAAAAAACAGGCACAAAATGATCAAACTGAGCAAGTGCAAGGACCAAATCCTGCAGTGGGAAGTTTTACCCATTTCTCTTTCAAATGGGTGTAAGCATTACTGTTGTTCAGAGAATGGTTATGTACATCTAGAGCTGCTCTTTCTTGTCAGAGGAGTTCCTGTCCTCCAAAGAAAATGTCTGAGCCTGCTTAGATGTGTCCTGAGACAGGGGCTGGCTGGCTGGCTGGCTTGGCCGTCTTAACCATGTTGGTCTCCTCTGTTAGTGAAAAGCGTTACCCTTTGAAAGCCTTTCTCTGCTTTGCTGCATGTTTCTGCCGGATTTCTTTGCCGTTTTCCTGTGTTTAGTAGTTTTAAGAAACATTTGCTATTCCTAGATAAAAACATTTTATGAAGAACATTTACACCTCGATGATGAAATTCGCTACATCTTAGAGGGATCTGGCTATTTTGATGTTCGAGACAAGGATGACAAATGGATTCGGATTTCCATGGAAAAAGGAGACATGATAACCCTCCCTGCCGGCATATATCACCGGTTTACGCTGGATGAGAACGTATGTTGTTGTAGATTACCGTAAATTTTGATGACAAATCCGTGTGAATATATATCACATTAGTAACCACATGCCCTGAGACTTGCAGTTCATTAGCAAAACATATTAAATATGAAGGAGGAGAATGAAAAATACTAAATAATTCACAGCATCTGAACCTTTCATCTCCAGGTCACAAATGCAGCTTCTCCTTGTCAGCTGTAACTGTAAGTCATTGCCACGTGATAGCTGTGGCCTGTCAAGCCTTGGGCTGTCCCTCCCACAACTGCCCCAGCTGTCGGTTGGGGTGGACAAGGTGTAGATGGATCCTTCTGTGTTGCCTCGTTGTGTGTTTTTGTGGGGATAGAAGAGCATGTCCAGCAGTGACATTTTTCACAAGTATTAAATTCACCTTCTGGGAAAAAGAAGGATTTGAGGGTCCAGAGCCACTTCTTGCAACTACTGTGTGCTAAGCTGGATGCTGGCTTCAGAGGTGACCTCCTTTGGAAAGGTATTTTTGTCAGTGGGAGCATGAGATTGGTACTCATAGTCTTGATCTGTGTTTCTCTTCTTGTGGGCTTTTACAAACGTGTTTGTAACCATGGCATTACCCCTGCAAAATGGGGAAACGTGTGCTGTCACCTGTGTGGCAAAATCACATCTCTGGTGAAGCCTTGAGAATGGTTTTGTTTTGAATCAGCTGTCCAGATAGCTGTGTTCATACATGTGAAAAAGGGAGATGCTGCTTTGGTGAAAAACCTGAATTTTCCCATCTGCATCTTGAGATCCACAGTGAATAAGCTACATTTACTAATTTAAGACTTTTTCTTTACATAGACAAAATGTCAGGGGTTATGGTTGAATCCCTAAGAAGTCTTAAATGTTTGCTCACTTCAGGAGCTTTAGTCCAGAAGAGCCATCTTCAAAGTAAAATCTTTAGGTGCTTCTAGGCCCTTGCATTTTGCAGCTAAGTTCTTTTGGTACCTAACTTTATTTTTACCATTGCTGAACACCTGGGTGTAAGATAATAATCTATCCATGTTTTATAGAATAGGTACAGTCTAAATCTTTAGCACAGTGGACAGAAGAGGAGAGTTCCCCATAGCCCCATGGTTGGAGCACTTCTGCAGGATGTAAAATCCAATTTTCTGCTGCCACAGCTGTACCTTGCACCAGGCATGCTTTTGGTTAGCTGCTGTCAGAGGCTGTTGCTTTTCCTGTTGGAATCTGGAGACTTTTCACTTCTGTAAGCATTATTTTTTGGGTAGTTTATGTACTCCCCATTCAGTTTTTATGACTCTGACTTCAAAGCTTCTGGTATTCCCCAGAAGCATTGTGTAAACATCTTGGGTACTCTGATTGCTGCTGTTTAACTAAGCAAACAGGATTTAAATGCTGCACTGCTGATTATTGTGGATCCAGTGCAAAAGATTTGGATAAGACAGGATGGTTTTGGTTTCTTTGAAGCAGGCGGATATACTGCCTCTGCCTGAACTGGAGGCACTGATCATGACACAGTGTATCACTGCACAGGTGCCAGAGTCTCCCACTGCAGGCACTGGGAGCAGGAACAGCAGTATAGTGCTATAATTTTCTGGATTGTGTGAAGCTTTCAGTCCATCATGAAATAGTTTCAAAAATTTCTGCAGAAGTGCAAATGAAACCCTACCTTTGGAATGAAGATCCCTTGAAAAGGAGCTCTTAAATTACTTGTCACTTCTTGTTCTTTGGCAGAATTACGTGAAGGCGATGAGGCTGTTTGTTGGAGAACCCGTCTGGACTGCGTACAACAGGCCGGCTGATGATTTTCCTGCTCGGAAACAGTATATGAAGTTTTTGGCTGATGAAGCACAGTAATGGTGTCTGAGACCTGACCTGACAGGTGGAACGTCCTGAAGCCCCATCAGAATAAACGTGCCTTGTTGCTTTTCACTGATTGAACTTGTATTTACACAGGAAATTGGAATCACAGAATCATAGAAAAATTTCGATCGAAAGGTCATTTGGAGGTCATTTAGTCCAACCCTGCGAATTACTATGCCGGCTTTAAAGCTAGACCAAGTTGCTCGAGACCCTGAAGTTTGGAAACCTCTGGTGGTGGAGGTCCCACAGCCTGTCACAGCTGCTCCCATGGCCAAGCGTTTGTTCTTCATGGCCAACTCCCTGGTCGCAGTTTGCAGTTGTTGCCTCTTGCCCTTTCACTGCATGTCTGAGGAGAGTCTGGCTCTGACTTCTTCACAGTCTCTGCTCTAGCAGGAAACTGTAGTTGGGTCTCCTCTGAGCCTTCCTCTCTCCAGGCTGCACAAACCAGTACCCTTGGCTGGGCTCCCTTCTCTTAAGTAAGATGTTCAACATGTGTTGCCCTAGTTCTGGTGACTGAGGGCTGTCACTTGCAACCACCTGACAGTTAAGCTTGAGCCACTGACTGTTTTGAGCCCAATGGGCCCGAGGTTCTTGGGTCTGTAGTTTGTATCCTCAGGCTACCAGGCTGCTGTGGGACGTGCTAGTGCAAGCCTTACTGGAGTCAAGGTGAACGGCACCTGTGGTGTCCCCTCTGCCACAGAGCCAGTCCTTGCCCCTGGCAGTCGGCATCAAGCAGAATGTGCCCTTGGTGAGTTGGCATTGAGCGGTTGCTCCCCATCACCTGGTATGTCCTGTGCCTGGAACACCTTCCATAATGTTCTGTAACATTCCTGGGGACTGAAGTGGGGCTGAGCAGTCTGCAGTTCCCCAGATCTTCTGCCTTGCCTTTTTGAAGGTGGCAGCATTATTTGCTTTTTTCTGCTCAAAAAGGTTTCCCTGATCTCTGTGACCTTTCAAAGATGCCAGCAGCCTTGCAGTGACATTAGCTAGTTGCACTTACAGTTGCTCAGGAATCCATTTTCTAACCTTTTTTTTTCCTTGGTATTTCTGGCAGGTAGAATTGCGAGAGGTGGGCTACATTAATATTCATTTTGCTCAGAATCCATGCTAATGAACTACGTAGGATTCTGGTTTTAATTAAAGAAAATAAACCCTGCTTCATTCTTGTCTAAAAATGTTCATAAGATAAATTTGCATAATCGGCATTTTAGTATGCAGCTTTCCAAGTTCTGCCCTGGTACATAAAGCTGTGGTTTTCTCAGTAAAATGTAGCAATTCGTTCTTGTGATTTATTAATAAAATTACTTTGACCAAAGTATGTTGATTTTTTGGGTGGGTTTTTTTTTTTTTTATTCCTTGTGCTGACATTTAGGACACATTGAACAACAGTGTTACTGCAATTGTTAATCAGCTTTTATTCCTTGTGCTGGCATTGATTCGTTCTGTAACATGGGACAAATCACTGACCGTGTGCCTCAGTTTCTCGAGCTGTGAGAGGGAGAAGAGGCGGCTTAGGTACGCTAGGCCGGTTTTCAGTAAATGCCTTGTGCTTACACAGGACACGGAGCTCCCCAGCAATGGGCACTGGAGCATTTTGGCATGAATTTGCTCCTCTCAGCGATGAATTACTGCTTGCTCCAGCTCTCAGTGGATGATGAGCCGACTGCAGCCTGTGTGCTTTATTTCAGCCAAATACAATACAAGCTCCTGCCTTGCACTCTCCTAAATGAACAGCTCCAGAAAGAGGTTGAAATGGCCCTATCTGGATCTTCCTAATGTAGCAGATGATGGATAATTGAACTTTCCCGCTGTTCTTCCCTATGAGTGTGTACACAGCCCTTCTGTAGTAGGAGACAGTGTTTTCCTCACTTTGTAGCAGCATTACTGTTAACCATTTCTAGGTGTTTTATTTCTTTAAGTGTTTCTGAAAATGAAGTTGCAATTTTGAAATGAAATTGTACTAAACTTAAAGTTGGAAAGGGTGAATAAAAAAGTCCTATTTCCTGGGGTTTGGGTTGCAAGCTAGGTGAGATGTGGGGACACAGCTGACCCTTCAGTCTGCCAGTGTGGGCTCAGTTTATGGGAGGGGGTGCAGGCACAACCCACACTTGCAAAATGCAAACCCACCCAGCTCTCCATGCAGCCAGGACTGGCTTTTGTGCTGTGGTCCATAAGCCTGTCTTAAAAATCGGTGTTATGAGCAAATAGGAAGTTTAGCTATAGAGAGACACACCTGGGGGAGGCTGTGCTGTGACATGTGCCTCACTGGCTCAGGGATTTGTGTGCCACTTGTCTGGAGGGAGCACTTGAATGTCCTCTTGAACAGCACACTGGGGCTTCCTGCTCCCAGAACAAACTTTGGGGATTTTTCAAGGTACAACTACAGGAATAAATTGACAGTTATTGCCTGCAGCAGATTTTATTCCTTTGGTTTATATGCCACAGGAAATTGGGTTTCTGAATGTAAAGTAAAATGACTGTTTTCTCCTGGTGCTGGTATCCAATCTAATTCATCCCCCTTCTAAGCTTTTGGTTCCTTTTTTTTTTTACGGAAGCCAAGGTGAGACTGTTCATTCCTCCTGTGGGCCTTTCTGTTTTGATCTCCCTCTGCAAAAGGAGGGTGGGGGCAGCAGCATGGGGCCTCAGGAACCCCCACCTACAGAACAGCCATCCCCTAAAAGGCTGGGGGAGGGCCCAGGAAGAGAGAGCAGGTAATGCATTCTCCTCGGGAGAGATTTACAGTTTGGAGCAGTGATGAGGGATGGACAGTAAAGCAGCTGCCCGCAGCAATTGCTTTCAGCAGCTCGCTGATGTAGGATGTGACCTGGGAAGCCGGACTGAACCACCTTGTTTTGTTGCCTCTCTGGAGGAATATATACACCCGGTACAGCTCCCATCTCCCGGCTGTCAAAATAACACACGATCACCCCACTGCAGATCGTTCATCATTTTCATAGCACAATGCATTCTGCTGCTGAGAGGTGCCAGGGGCTGTGGGGGTCTGGCTGTCAACACTTCGGAGTCCGTGCCCTTTAGTGCTATAGGTGCCTTTGAAAGGGTGAAAGCGTTGCACTCTGAAAGTGGTTTTTGTCAGCCAGGAAAAAAGCAATTTGGGGCTGGTATAAAGATTCCACACCTGCAAAGAGGTTATGTGGGAGATTGCAGTGGGAGGAAACAGCTGGGCAGAAAAAAATGTTAATATTAATAGAAAACATTCCAGAAAGTGGAGAGAGATGGGAAGGAGAGCATGCGATTCCTTCAGATGAAAAATGCACTTTATTTTCATGGTGATTTCTGTGGTTTTTTCTTTCTTCTCCTCCCCCCCTCCAAAAGTGCAACGTGAAATCAATTTTTGGTCCAAAAACATGGTTCTGTTTTACCACAGCTAGTGGAAAATCTTGGTATATTGAGGTAGTGTGAAAATTCATGTAAGTAGTTCCAGCAACATCATATTGGCAAGCATTAACTCAGGCACCGGAAATATTTCAGCTCCTCCAGGATTACAGTTTTAAAAAAAATAGGAGAAATGGTACTGAATTGAGATGTTTAAAGATAGCTTTTTTTGGTACCTATGTATTATTTTCTGCTTTAATCCAAACTTTCCCAAAGTGGTATATACCCCATCTTCTCATGAACATCTTGAGAGAGCTCTTCTGAAGGGGACTCAATGCAAATTGTGGATGGACAGTAGGATTTTCAATAATTTAGGTGGGCAAACTGGTGGCTGTGCTCCCTTGTTATATGTCCTGGGGCAAGTTTCTTTGGCTGGATTTTTTAATGAAAAGACATTTCACAGCCAGTTGGTAATTAACTAGTAACATCCACTTGGCGGGGGGCCTAAAAATAGGTGAAGTGCTGCTGGTGGTGGGTGTCTCGCCCTGGGCTGCCCGAGAGCAGGGGCTGTGCTGCTACCTGCAGCTGTGGGAGCTGGTAGCTGCCTGCCCTGGCTGCTGAACTTGACAAGTATAAATCTTCATGTACTCAAAGCATCGGGTCCTACTGGCAGAACAGGCACTCTCCTGTTGCGGTGAGCTGGGAAGGGGAGGTCAAAAAAGGGATATTAGACCATGATTTGGTCCAAAGAAAGCCTCTTGGTTTTCAGGAGAAAGCTTCGCCCATCTACTTATGCATATTCATGTACCCCTGCACGACTTATGCATATTCATGTACTCTGCAAGCTGTAACCAAATCCCCTATGCCTGCCCCTTGCTCCCATTGGTTGGTTTGTAACACCCGCCCTTTCCTCCCTCTCTCCCTATTGGCTGTTCTGTATCACCCCGCCCCTTCGGGTGTCCCTTATAACCCCCTGCCAAGCGGAAGTCCCCCCTCTCGGTTCCTGGGTTCGCCATGTGGGCCCTCTCCTTTCCCGGGGGGTCTACGGAATAAAAGCAATGGCGGCCAGCCCGAGGGCCACCTCCATCACCTCTGGGGGCGCCTTACCATCATTCGCAGGGAGGTGCAAGGCCCACTCAAGGCCATGAGTGGGTACAGCTAGCTAGCAGAGGTCTGGCCTCGCCCGAGACCCCGTGCAGGGGCCTTGTGGAACACGCAGCAGCTTGTCCCACTCAGCACCAGAACCTGCAGGCGCAATAATTTTAAACACTCTCCTGCCAGGTTTCTGGTTCCAGGATTTAGCTTGAACTAGGAACTTATGAGAAGGGACAGTTTCCTGACAAAGGCAGTCATTTAATATCAGCTGGCAAACACCAGCACACATAAAGACTGAGATGCAAGCCGAGCACTGCTTTGAAGAATATTTCTTTGTAGCCAAATTGTGGATTTAAATATTTGTCCAAGCTGTAGACCTCACTTGTGCTATGCTTGAAAATGACATCATCTGTTTGTGAGTCTTTCCTGGGAAAATGATAGAAATTCTCAGATTCCCTCCCCTCCCCCCAAAATAGGAGAGGAAGTCTGAGAACAGGGTCACTGCCTGTTGTCTTCTATTTCCTGAAGCCAAATAAACATATCAACTCATTGAGGGATGAATTAGTGTTACAATTTAAATATTCCTGGCTCAAAGATCCAGATTTGATTTACCACACTCATTGTGATTTTACAGCTTGATTCCCAAAACATTTTGTGTGGTTGCAAAAAGGTAATACTCTGCTATACCTGCAATTTTAAAAACCTATTTTTGTGCGACTGAGTCACTAGCTCTCATTATTTATTAACTGTATAAATACCCAGATAAGGCAAAGAAGCAAAATTCCACAAAGCAAAATGCTTGGGGAAAGATTCAACAGTTAAAGGACTGTGAATCTCTTTCAATTCTGGCCTCCCCTGCTGCAGTTCTCTCTGGGATACCTGCATCAATTTTGTTTCATTCTCTATGCTGCTTCTCAGGATACCAATTAAAAACTGTTGTGCCTGTCAATATTGGCTGGTAGAAAATTGGGCTGTGTATGCTCTGGGATTGCCTTTGGTCACGGACACGGCCCAGAGCAGCCAAGCTGAGCTCTGGGCTCTGGTTTCCCCTGTGATCACAGGCATTTGAGCTGGGAGAATTTTATTTGGGTCCACCCTCAGGGCTTATTTTTTTTCCCAAATCATTCAGGCAACTTAAAGCTGACCCGCTATTCATGAGAAAGAGGTGAGCTGTCCTTGGCGATGCTGTCACAAAACAAAGTGGTGGCCGGGTTATGCACAGGCTGCTGCCCCAGCCTTGGGTGGAGGCTCAATCCTGGTGCCTGCCACTGGAGTGTGTCCCAGAATTTGAAGTACTTGCTCTCATCTTGCATTGCAAATAGTAGGTTTTTTTAGAGGGGGAATTGTTGTTGTTGGAGGAAATTGTTGTTCTAACAAACAGCTCTAGTTCTGCATCTCTTTACTTCAGTATTTTCAATTTAGTACTGACTGTTTTGACAGTTTTTCAAAGCCAAAGAGGAACCTTCTCCCCCCTTCCTTCCTTGCCTCAAAAAAGTAACATCCAATTTTTTCCCCTCTTTGGGGGAAAATTATAAGCCTTTATGGCTGCCTTTCAGGAGGATTAATTTTAATGACTCTCATACATAATAAACATCCGCAGATGACTGCCCAAATCTAGGACAGAAAATCTAGGTGTTGACCCAGAACAGCTTGGAAAGGCAGCACCTAGGTCCTCTTCCCCATCTGCACCTTTCTCTTCCTCCCTAAGACCAGGGTTGTGACCATCTCTCACACCTCTTGAAGATGAGAATCTTTGAATTTGTAATTCCCAAACTGGCTGGGAGAACTAAGTGGGAAAGCAGCTTTCTGCTACCATTTCCTGAAAGTTAGTGCTGGAGCTTGTTTGCATTCAGCACTACAGAACTGCTGTTCAAATGCCAGAAACTCCGTGCAGGTTCCTACATCATAAGGTACCTCACTGGTAAGATAATTTCTTCCTCAATGTTTTATTAAGTGGGTAGAAAGCAAGGTGGAAGAGGTCGATGGCATCCTCCTTTGAACTCTTATTATAGATGTGAGCTACTGGATAATCTCACCTTGTTCCAACATCTTTAGTTTCCCTGGCCTCTGCTCAGGACAGCGGCAATATAGGTTGCTACCTGAGCAACCTCAGAGAAGTTGACCCTGCCTGCTGTGGTTCTGCCTGTCTGAAATACATTTACATCTGCATTTGATGCTTCAGTCCTGTTTTCCCATGTTGCTTGGTTGCAAGTTGAAGCAGCAAGGGAATGCGTGTTTCTCACTGCAGCTGGTGGTGGCAGTACCACACATCCTGCTCTCCTCTTTTAGACGGCTCCAGCGCGTGCGGGAGATGAAGCACATCAGCTGACGTACAAATGAGAGAGACATAACTTAGGTGGGCACACAGATCACACCCTGCTTATCCCCCTCTCTGACTGGATTTGCAAAACACCTGCAGCAAAGGCGTCACAGAGGGGCTGTCTGTCTACCTCTCATTAGGCCTGGAGTGCAGAAAACCCAGCAGCCTACCCAGGCAGCGTGGTAATTCCCAGCACATCCTCGTGTTGAAAGCCTCAGGATGAAGATGTTTCTGAAGAAGGTGTTTGCTGCCTAGGTGAGTTTTTCCACCAGGTCGGTGAGCTCATCCAGCTTGTGCAGAGAGCTCCTGCTGACAGGAAGGATGGGGTAGGTGAAGAAATAACCATCCTTTCCAGTACACTGGCCGAAGTCCATTGTGGAGTTTCAGGCATGTCTGCACATGCCTTTGGGGAACATTTAACATGTCCAGTCCAAAAACTGAGGCACCAGGAAAGCGTCAATGACCAGCTGGTGAGGGGATGCCATTATTACCTGAACTGCAGTTAGGTATTAGAAATGGCAGATAGATGCTCAAATTCTTTTGAGGACCAGAGTCTCTGTGCATAATGTAATTATCTGAATGTCTGAAGTACAGCTTCTTTTCTCCTCTTTTAATAAAAGTGGAAATTTAAATGCAAAACTTCTGTTAAGGTACATTAAGCTTTAAGATTTGAATACAACAATCAGCTCATTCAAGCTCTGCTTTCCACAGCTTTTCTCACTTAGCCAGATGATATATGCATGCTGTGTTTTAGAACTGAGCTCTGCCCTCATTTACACCAGGAACCCTCATTAAATTCAGCTGAATTCATTGAATTTAACAGGATTGCCCGGTGTAATTAATGTTTTGAGGACAAAGTTTGTCCTTAGCTTTAATGTTTTAACATCATATAGAGCGTTCAGATGTGCAACGGGCAGAATATAGGGAAGTCAAACACTTAACTTGTATGTATGTTAAATCCAAACCATAAAGTGACATTGACAGTCTTTCCTGCATTTCATAAACAGTTAACAATTTGCATATCCAGCAGTGATAATATGCCTTTGCATTTAAATTTTAATTATTCTGCAAGTCTACCAGGATGTCACTTGTTTAATGGCTCACTGAGCTTAGAGGTCACCCAGTCCACGTCTCCTCTAATGGCATTTTTATCTGAGTAAAAGCTTCTACTAATAAGAACACAGCAAACATGCTGAAGTGAGACCTATGTAGTAATACACATGAATTAGAACGTAAAAAAATTTGGAGAACAGGGGATTATGTTTTCAGAGTGTTTCTTTTTTAATGGTTATTTGACTCTGACTAGGATAATAAATTTTTATCCTCTGCCAATCAGAATACAGAGTGTCACTTACACGAGCAGTATCAGGCACTACTGAATCAAAAAGGAAATTTTTTACTCCAGCTGTAAAGAGGTTCCTGGACGAGCCCCCAGTGGAAATTGTTCTTTTTGCAGGTAACCAGGTAGAGAGGGCTCATTTTGGATGTTCATCCCAATTTGTCTCAAACGTAGGCAACAGGCAAGTGGCTTCAGCATGCTGGATAATGACGGATCATGCTACTTTCACTTAGCATTGGAACAGACAAATGAAGCTTCCTGACACTTCAGCTAAATGTGTGTGAATCTCTGTTGTATTATTTTACATATTACTGTAAAAAATTTTAATGGGAATTACAGATAGCTTAGGCTGGAAAGGACCTTTGAAGATCATCTAGCCCAACCCCCTCCCAAGGACAGGGACACCTCCCCCTAGAACAGGTTGCTCAAAACCCATCCAGCCTTTGTCTTGAACACATCCAAGGATGGGGAGTCTCTCTGGGCAAACTATTCCAGTGACACACCAAGAAGAAGCATATTTTCCTTATGTCCAATCTAAATCTACCCTCTTTTAGTTTAAAACTGTTGCCCCATGTCCTATCACTACATGTCCTGGTAAATTGTTCGGTGCTCTCAACATCTTTGAGAACACTGGTCGTCACATATCAGTGTTCCTTTAATCTCCAAAGAAACCCCACAGCCAAGACAAGGGACCTATGCTGGAGAAAATATACTACTAGAATAACAAAACGAGTACAGGGAGTAACATACCCGATCAGGTTAACAGGTCTAACAAACTGAAAACTACAGTGACTTCAGCTCAGTTATCAGTGTAAACTGAGAATCTGTCCAATTACTGTTAAACCTCGTCTAAAATCCTAGCAGCATTTAAAACAAATGTAAGCCCTCATAAAGAATAATGTTAATGTAACTACTTTTAATTTACTATTTTAATACTCACTAAAGTTATGTAAATGGTGTTTAAGCCCAGCAGAAGCAGGTGGTGCTGAATATTTCATTTTTGAGTTTAGTAATGGTACCTAAGGACAAATCTACCCAAGCGCTGCACCAGTTTAATTCAGATCCAGCTGTGCAACCTAGAGGCCACATCAGAAACAGAAATACCAACTGCTTTAGTATTTTCTTCAGTTGATTGGTACATAACTGTTGTTTCAGTATACAAGTATGGCCTGTCAAACAGAAATATACTGTAAAAATGGAGCAAATTCTGTTTCCGTAGGCTTATGCCTTTTCAGGTGACTAGTGACTTTGAAGCATCCTTATCTCTTTGCATGTCTAGACTGCAGAAGTTTTTAAACCACCTGATTTTTGAGGACAACTATTTGGCCCCTGTACAGTATCTCCAGATGGACAAGCATAAAAATAAGTTATTGGTTACTTAAAAATACAGGTGGGGCTACTTAAAGGGAGTGAGAATTAATTGATGGATATTGTATTAAAAAATGTAACACACACAATTGTCCCACGGCAGTGATTTATGACAAGAAACTAGTCCAATTGCTAACATTAAATCTCAAAACAATAAAACCCCTCTATGAACAGATGTATATATTATGTTCATATAAGAGTGGGAATATCTGCATTGAATCTTTACAGATGAAGGGAGAAATGTGGGCAGAGATGTGATATCAGTACACTGATATCACAGTGGTACTGTGATTCCAAAAATCTGTGTTCTGAGGGATGCCAAAGTCAGTGTATGCTGAAACTGTTGCGTCACTGATAACTGCCTTGTGTCCTGAACCCCACTTGCTTCCACTTCGTGGGGCCTAACCCTTAGATACCTCTGCCTCAGGCTCTGCATCGTTTTCCCTGGGAAATACTTCGTGCACAGTGTTTTCACTTGATAACGTGAAAGGAGAGGAACTGAGCTGAAATCCACCATGTTTCCACTCCAGCTGGCAGTGCTCCTTTTTCTACCCAGCAGAATGCCAGAGTGCAGCAGCTTTGCAGAATGCATGCTTTAATCTGAAAGATTTAACAGTAACACAAAACCAAGGAAGCACAGGGAGACCATGTAGTATAGTCCCTCATACTGTGGGAAAGTGATACTGTGCAGGACCGTATGACTCCCTCACACGCTCTTGGACATGTCCCTGTGCTCCTGGGACTTGGACCAGATGGCCTCCAGCAGTTCCTCCCAACCTCAGCCATGCTGTGACTCTGAGTGGTGATTATCAAGCAGCCTCCTCTGACGGCCATGGACACACAAAAGTGTAATACTCAGGAGTCTGATGGGGACAAAATGAGACACACACAGTAGAAGCAAATGAAGGGGGGTGCATTCAGAATTTCCTTTCTATAATACTCATACTGATATTCTTTCAATAACTCTTAGCTGATGAAATAAGCTCATGTGGCTTGCTCACTGACTACTGAAAAATCATCAAGACAATATAAGGTTAAATTCAGTTTTTCTCAAAAAGAATCTGAGTAGTTGATTGTATATATACATACACATATATATATAAAATATAGTGCACTGTAATGAAGAGTAACAGGACAGTAACAGACCTGTAGGGATAAAGCTGGCTCTAGGTCAGCACAAAGTCTTTGCAATGACAGGCCTGTTAGAGATGACAGGTTCTGTAGTAATGCCACTGAATATTCATAATTGAATAGATTTTATTTCACATTTACACATTAGCAAGAGTATATACAATTTTAAAAAATCAGCCTTGCTGGGAAAAGTTAGTTGGAAATGATCTATCCTAACTTGAGACACTGAGTATTAAAGCTATCGCCCTCTTTGATAGCTACAGCCTCTAGAAGTGCCTGCTTCTTCTGCATACTGCGAGATGACTCCAGTTCATACATAGTAGTCAGGTTGAAGAGGACACTCTCGTGTAGGTAGTGTTTAGGGTCCTGCTGAACCATTCCTTCCAACTGCCGGAGGGAATCCTTCAGTTTTCCCAGGTAAAGAAGACAAACAGCAGCATTGTTGTTAGCCTAGTGAAAAACGTATTGTAAATAAACAGTGTGCTTATAAATACCTATATAGATGTATGTATTTACAAGTGATGAGAGAGAAGGAAAAGAAGTCTAGCATCTGCAATTACAACATATTTACTGTATGCTAAGAATTACTATTCCGCATGTGTGTGCAAAACTAAAATACATTATCAATTATACAATGCTATCCTTTTCTTCTTACAATTCTCAAGATTTACCCTCTGCCGGTAGGACCTGCTGACTTTTAAGAGCTGAAACTCTAAAAGACAAGAGTCTAAAATGAAATATAAATAGTATAGGACATAAGCCAATTATGAAAGCCAAGTGAAACAATTTTCGGAAACCACACGCGCCTATACATGCAGTCATTTTCCTAGATTTTTTTTTTTTTAAAGTACTTCACTATGTTTTCAGTAGTGTTTTTCTCCCTCTCTGGCTTACATGTCCACATAAGCAACAGGAAGATATTTTCTTATCACAAAGGCATCTACAACTGACTTCACATAAATCCAGCAGATAGGGCAGTCTAAATACATCATAAATTATCAAGTAAGGTTGCATTTTCCTTACCACACAAAACAGGTTTTATGAGTTACTGAAAGATTCGAACAGTACAAAGTGATACAACATGTTTAGCAGCAGAAACTTTCCTATTTTCTGAAAGCTGCAGATAAAGGAAGAACATGGCTTTTTAGAAAAAAATATTTTTCTGTCCATTCAGGAAACCTGACTGATCTCGTGTGATTTAAAATACACACTATTTTACAGCCTGCAAAATGATGCCATTCATGTGTTCCTTAAACTCAGTCCCTTCAGTCTGTAAATGGCCTTGGATCAGATTACTAGGGGTAAGGTGTCTGACTTCTCGGGAACACTCTTACATGACCATGCACTGAAAACTGCCAGGTGAAGAAAACCCGAAGGTAAATAAACAGCTCTTTGATCTCAGTTTGTGACAGGAACCCAAGGCTCTGATATGCAACGTGTTAAAAATGTCATGTTTAAAATTACAATATCCCTTCAATGTTGTGTGAAATCAAGTTAATTTTATACATGTTGGCAGCTGCCGTTTCTTTTTCTGACATGCAAGTCTATGCTAAAAACGGTGAGTGCAAAAAAAGGTGCTTTTGCAAAGATCCCGTAAAAGAAGAGTGTCTCAGAATTTCTACATGCATGCCTAAGTATTCATGCCCTTCATACAGACTGGTTCTTAATTTCCCATCCCATTTTCCATCTTATCCTCATGTACACTGAAAACCTTCTGGCACACATGCCACATCCCATTTTTCTGCAAAGCTCTGAGCGTACTCTGGGTACTAATTAAATCCATGCATGACGTATTATGAGAATAATTTAGGTGTTCATTATATGTGTAGCAATTTGAAGATTTACCACAGCATTTGATGAGTCGATCCTTAAAATTTCTGTGAAAAATCGATGAGCTTCTGCAAAATTATTCTGACCAAGGTGGAGAAATGCTCTAGAAAGGAAGTGACATATAAATGAATTCTCCTCAAAAACCCAAGGTAATACATTTTAAAAAGAATGGACACCATTTTTTATTTTTCCTGTTACAGCTGTAAGAGTTTCTGACATTTGTTCTTCACAGTGTGAAGGAGACGCTGATGTACAGACAAATGGAATGACAACTTGGATCACTCAGCTATTATATTTTCTGCCTATGAAAGCAACAGTCTTCATTGTGTTTTTATTAATTTAAATGCAGATACTCTCTTTCCAGAATTATTTCTCTTCATGAAATTAGCCAGATAATTTTCAGAGCACTTTTGAATAGTATCTTCTAAATATATTAAGCCAATGTGCCGCTAACCATTGCAAAACGAGTCCCCCATCACACAGCTCCATTTACTACAGCGTATTCAAGCATCCTTTGAAGCTACCAGGCGGTACTTTCCTGGCAGATCTGATTAGAGGATGACTGCCCAAAATAACTTCTCTCCTAAGAGTTATTTATGCAAACGTATATTGAAAAAACACAGTGAAAATATGCAGTGCCTGAAAGAATGAGAAAAAGCTTTGTAAAATCAACTGAAGGATCGCCGTTTCAATGCAGGATAATATGACTGTACCAAGTTACAGAGATCTCCTGAGTCTGTATGCCATTCAGTCTCACTTATGACAGATGAAGTCACATAAAAGAGAGAAAGAGAACAGGATTGTCTCAAGGGTAGTTTAAGGATCACCTTGCATACTTTGTAAAACTACATTTTAAGAAGTTTTATTTAGCTATTAAATTACCTACCTGTTCATTAAAACCATAATTTGGCTCTGTAGTCCATCCAATTTGTGAGTCACTTTCTCAACATCTTGAAAATATTTTTCTGCAGTTTTTATGTCTCCAATCTAGACAGAAAAATCATAAGTAAGTTACCACAATAAGAAGAAAAGAGATATATCCTGATTATATCTTATAAGGACACAAAAACATATATAACATATCCATTATCGATGTTTTTACACCAAGGCGACTGGGTAACACCTGTTACCAAACAATGTATTTGAAGAGCCACGTTAAGGTCATGAAAAGCACCCCAAAAGCACGTGCAGTTTGCCTAAGGCAGTTTCTCAGCTGGGGGCTGTGGAGCGCTCACGGACTCTAGGGCAGGGAGGGCCCACATCCTCATTTGGCTCTTTTGTTGTAACTAACTGCACAGTTCAAAAAAGTAGCTGAAAATGAGAAAAGGTCAGAGTTCCTTTCAGTGAGACAGGGCGTTACTCCACAGGAAGGGAAGACAGACACCAGTGGCCTTGTAGGTTGCTCCTGGTTAACCCACAGCCTCTGGGTCATAGCCAGGGGCCACAGGTCAACTTCGGTGCATCACACCACATGTCAGAAAACAACTCCAGTGCAATGGGCCACTGAGGATATTGAGAAGATGGTCCATTTGCAGATTAAAATATCACCAGTGAGTAGGTCAAGCAGGATGAAGGAATGAGAGATTTTTAAATTGGCATAAAGAAGTACAGATTTGATGGGGGTGGAATGGGGAAGGGGATTTCTAAAAAGGAAAGGGTATTTCACCTAAAGGTATGTCACATACATTGCTCTTTGAGATGAAAAAAAAATACTTGAAGAAGGCCACTTATTTCGAAAATAAGTTAGCAGCGTATTTTTCAAACTGGAGAGATTGAAGAAGATGAAAACTTACTACTTGGTAAAATAAATCGATCAGAATCTATCAAAAGGAGTAAAATGAAACCAGTTCAGAAGCATAAAGCCATGGAAACCAGGCAGTCCTCAGGTGGGAGATTCAAGGGGCCCTCAAGAGACCACTCGTTTGTTTAAGAACAGGACAACACAATGAAAAATGTTTGTGACAAATGTGTTGAAGTCTCCTTAAAGCTCTCAGATGGTGGATATTACACATCTGAGTCTTACTATGAAACTTTACCCAGAATTCTTAAATTGCCCTAGTATTAAAAAATACATTCTATCTTATTGCACTTTTTACCTCAGTTTTTTGTCCTGTCCATAGTGGTAGGGGAGAATGTGCAACTCCTCTTTTTTTACGGTCTTTTGCACACTTGAAAATTTTTTCTTCCCCTTCTACAATGAGAATCAATTTTCAGGCAAACCAGTGTTTACCCCTCTCTCATAGATAATGCTTTCTGGATTCTCTGAACTCTCTCCTGTTACTTCACATCCTCCCTCAGTGCCCACATAAGAGATCTCAACAATCCAACTGATCTCTCACCAGCAGTGAGAAGAAGGAATCATTTTGTTTCACACGTGAATATGAATTTTGCTTTTATGCCAAGTATCTAGAAGTCCAATTTGTTTACTCTTGTGTAGTTTTCTTACCCTCAGCCTATTTCCTTTCTACAGGAAATAGGCTTGTTGTTGCTTCCCATTTTGTATTTGTATATTACTCCCAGTCTTTGGTAGCATTTTGCCTTTGCTGTTTGAATCACAGCAAATGTAACATTTCAGTTTCTCAACTTGTCAAGATGATTTTGCATTCTGATCCTGCCCTTCATAGTGTCTGGACCACTCCCAGCTTGCCATCATCTGTACATTTTACAGGCATTCTTCAAATTTCATCATACAAGTACTACCTAACCAAAAAATACAAACACTACAAACCCTAAAGAGATCCTTGTGGAAAAGATCATCTAGCAAGTCCTTCTAGTCATCAGCAAATGACTTTCCAATTGCACTTTTCAGAGACAGAAAACATCCATCCATCCATCCATCGGAAGGCTTCATCTAGATTTCCTCCCAATTTGCTTATGGAGTATCACAGTGGCAGTACCCAAAACCCTACTAACACCACTAACATAACAGATACTGCTTCACCTCTAACCACGAGACTTATCCCTTGTCCGTATAATGAAATTATTCTTCTTTACATTTAGGAGATGATCCAATTGAACACTGCAGTCAAAGATGCAACTGTCCATCTACCAAGCATTTCTGGAATACCCATTAATAGTCTTTTCTAATGAAACAGATGCATTTCTCCCAGATGTTATGTAACTGGACTCAAACAAAACGAATTTATTCATTCTAAAATACCATACATTCAGTTATCATGACAAAGGATACAATTTCTCTCTATAAATACCACTAAAGATGTAAATCGCCACAAAAATAATTGCATTTAACTAGAGGATAATGCTGGCAAAGTGTAAATGAATCTGTCCTCGAGTATTTTTAGCCTGGAAATTAGAAGGAATCCCTTAACCATGAGAACAATCAATTTCTAAAGCAAGCTACCAGTCTGCTCTCCTGGGAGCTTGATGAGTCCAAATCTAATATGCTTTGATAATAATCAGATGTTATTTGTGATCATGAATAGTTCTGATTTCTTAGCAGCATCTTGTATCTTGTCAGCAAACATGCCAAACTCTTAAATCTCATTTTTCCCATAGAGGGGAAGCAGTTTACTTTTTAAAATTTTCTGGTGGGGAAGACCATTTAAAAGAAATAATTAGTCATTCAAGTAATTTGACAAATTTAAGTGGTCTTTATCACTTAATTTTATTTAACTTAGTTCAGAAAGTATGACTTCAGTATCTAATAATAATTAGCACATCAAATAAAAATGAAGATTCTACTGTTAACATCAAATAATCATATCCTCTAACAAGGAGCCTCCCATATACTATGTGCTTAACTTTGTTGTTTGTCTGGAAACCAAGATTACTTTTCTTAAGTACTCCTAGAATTTTTTTTGTTGCTTTTGACTCAGTTTTGCAGCAATCTATCGCAGAGGGCAAGGTCAGGCAGCTTTTTAAATTCTTTCTTAATGTACTTATTCAAATGGCAATTTTGGATAGGTCGGCCAGTGAGCGCTACACAATATAACCCTAGAGACTAAAATGTATTCACTGTTTCTCTACTTCATGTGAATTTCTGTTTTACACGTCAGGTGACTGCTGAAAGAATTACAGTCCTTATGAAAACTTCTTTGTGATAGCCTCTGTCTTTTCCTCCATTCTGCACTTCTCTCATTCTCATTTCCCACTTTTTAAGGCAAGAGCCAAAGGCCGTACATCACATCTAGACCTCCTCGTGCTCCACTTACATGTGAAGATAAAGAGGACATGATGCCTTAGACTAGTTAGCTCAATTTAATTAAGAAAAAATAAAACATCGATAAAGCAAAGTTTTACATGTTGAAAAAGGTTGCGATTTTTTTATTCTACATTATTGCTTTGTTTCATATGTGTGATATCTATTGTCAGACAGTGTCTGTGACTAATAAGCAACTGGAATCTGGCTGCCTTAATGCCTCTCTTGGTAAATGTTTGAAGTTAGCAGCACAGTCTGAGGTTATTTGGGAATTACTACTTGTTTTTGAGAAGTTGTGACATTTGAATATGAGAAAATTGCTTCCCTATTTTACCTGCAAGACATTTTATTTTTTTTCCAGAGAGTGCCTTGTCAACAGTGTACACATACCACAGAGTTATCTTACCAAAATGATGATGCCTAGGACTGCAACACATTTATCTTTCTTTAATTTGAACGTCTTGGTTTGGATTACTTGCACACTGCCTATTTCTCTTAATATATCAAAATCTTGCATCTGTTGCACCAGTGCCCCCCAGACAGAGCTGAAGATTTTGTCACAGAAGAAGACAACAAGCCAAGCAATAAAACCTTATCTCCTTAGGGTGCTAGAAGAAAGGAAAGCATTTGCATTTAGAAATTATTCTTTTTAACTTCTATCTAGGTCACATGAAAATATCAAGGACTCCCCATACTCCCTTTTGCTATGTCCAGATCTGACAATAAGACCCCTAAGAACTGAAGGCCTGTTGTCACAGCCAGCACTGTGGACGACAGTGATTTCAAATGATTCTGTAAGTTAGGAGATGCTTTCCTCATGGGAGTGAAAATGTCTCCATAGCAAATGGAGTGACAAACAGACTTTGGGTGCGACATCAGGGCAGACACTCTTGTCAGCAAGGCAGTGCCAGTAACGTACCAAGTCATTTTCCCAGTAAGACCAGAACTATTAATAAGTTGTATTTCCTTTAGTATTTTGCATATTCACAGTACCATTCTTTAATATGCGTAATTACTATGTTCCCTATTTAGGTAATAATTAATGCACGCAGCCAATATCGTAAAATTGCTCCACAGTGATGGAGATCCGCTTTAAACTAGAGACTTTTAAAGACAGACATGTCTACCACGCTGTGAAACCATGCTCCTGATGAGAACTGAAAACCCATAATTGAATTTGAATGACATTCTATGATTTCAAGCAAACAATGTTAATAATTATCTACTAAGAGTAAATTACTCGATTTCAATATAATTTTATTACAGGAATGTCACAAATAAGATCATTTGTAAATACCTGACAATCCAAAATTACATTTATCATTAATAATAAAAGTAAGCAGATGAAAGAGGGAAAGTTCGAAATACCAGTATCAGAAATATGAAAGAACTGCAAAGACCTTGTGAGTTACGAAAAATTTAAAAAATCAGATAGCTATTTAATGCATTATTTTATGAAAAACAAAAAGACATCTATTTCTACTTATTAAATACAGTTACATGGACATTTATTATACTTGTACTGTCCTGTTTTTTTCTTTTAAAGTGCCCTCCCCTGTCTTCTCAGGGATATCACCTGGACAAGAGAAGGACACTCTTGAATTTTTTCTAGATGAAGATGGTAGTTATATGGTGTGACGGAGGGCTGCATGCAGTCTGAGGCAGTGAGACATGAGATTTTTAGTGAAATTCTGGCTCACTGCTGTCAATGGGAGCTTTACCATTAGTTTTAGGGAAAGCAGAATGTTACATTTTGACCAAAGTACTAGCATAACCTTCTACAGCATATTCTTTATTTGTTAATGTACTTTTAATACTATAGGTGCTTCATATTTCCTAATTTTATCTAATATGACATGGTAGAAGGGTTTTTGTTTTGAGCACTGCCTCTACAATTTGATATGCGACCCACAAAAACAGCTATAGTTTTAAATGCAACGATTATTCTCTATGTAGCTATCAACAGCAGTATTACCTTGGAAATTTAGAACAAAATGCATACCTGAAGGAAAATCCTTCCAATTCCACTCAGCAACTGAGGCTCTTGCTGTGGGTAATATTTGATGACGGTGTGGTAAGCATCTACAGCCAGCACATAGTCCTAAGGGTGAAAAGCATACAATCAGGTATTTAAGCTCAGAATACTTCAGCCTTTGTGTCACTTTCTTTGTAAAGACGTATTCCAACAGAATTAAAGTATTTGCAACTTGTCAGTAGGACAGAATTTCTATCAATCACTGTAGGCACTAGTAGCTGCCTACATTGGTCTTTTCTCAGTTACACTGGAACTGCATACACAGGGGATCTTTTTTTTTTAACTGGATCATATTCTTTTTGTAGCTAAATGCCACAAACTACAACTCTGAAAATGTACTCCTCATCTTAGATTATGATTTAGGATGAAAGTCAAGCACCTTCTGTGTGACTGGGGGTATACATACTTGAGAAGCGTCTCATGTTTCAAATATATGTATAATTTACACGGTTTAACAAACTAGATCCTAAGCTTTGTGAAGTGCCTGTGCACATGTTCTTGTGAAAACATCATGTGACAGAAACTGCAATTCTTGCACATCTTCAGATGACAAACTAGCACTACTACCAAGGGAAACAAGACATTTTCCCTTCCTTCACCCAAACTGTTGGGTTTTTTAGCGTGTAAAAGCAGGTAATCTACATAGAAAATGGATATGGGCTAAAACTAAGTGAGGGGAGGGCTGGTTCTGATCTCCAGAAAGCTTTCCCAAGTGATACATCTGCACAAAGGCCATGCTGGCAGGGGGCAGCTCTGAGATCTGCCTGCTCAAGATGGAGTGCCAGTATACCCTCCAGCTAAGGACCAGTGAGAGAAGATTAAACAAAACCATGGTCCCATTTCCCACTGGAAAGAAATGCCCATGTGACTGGTTCCTGCAGTTCAGCTGTTTCATGGTTGAACTGCAGTAATTCAATGACCTGGGCAGGACGTGACTTTCAGAGCCTGGCCACATGGTTTGGCAGGCAGAGGTGAGAGGCACTGCCCATGCTCGGTGCTGGCTGAGACAGGCTGTAGCTGTAGTAGGAATGTCCACTGGCCCAGGGCTGTGCCAGCCTCAGTTGCTGCAGCTCGGAGAAATGTGAGCAGAGGCAGAGAGCACCTGCCTTCGCTTACAAGGGGCGGGCCAAGCAAAGGCTGAGGACGCTCTGTGCTGTAACACTTTGGTACTTCCCAAAAGTCCAGCCCATCAACTTAATACAAGAATTGTGGTGGGCGTTAGAAAGCAAAAGACAACAGAGAATAATCTTTCAAAACTACACCGATATCTTGAGATACTCTCTGCCCTACCATTTTTCTTGGTCAAATTATAGTACTCATTTAACTTGTCCCCAATGTGATCACAGCTACTAGTAGAGGTTGTTTTTCTTCATCGCCTGCTTAGTTTGAGGAAGCAATGTTCCCTAGGTGTAATGAACTTTTCCTGAGGATGTAGTTAAAAGGGTGTAAACCCTGCACTCAGATCTGAAGTCCTCAGCATAGGAAACACATGAATGTGTTGGAGCAGGTCTAGACAAGGGCAACAGAAATGGTTAGAGGGCTGGAACACCTCTCAAGAAGGAAGGCTGGGAGAGTTGGGGTTGTTCAGCCCGGGGAAACCTCACTGCAGCCTTTCAGTACCTGAAATGGGCTTATATATCAGGGCCTATTGTGATAGGACAAGGGATAATGGTTTTAAACTAAAAGAGGGTTGACTTAGACTAGATATAAGGAATAATTTTTTACAATGAACGCAATGAAACACTGGAACAAGTTGCCCAGAGATATGGCGGATGCTCCATCCCTGGAAACATTCCAGGTCAGACTGGCTGGTGCTCTCAGCAACCCAATCCAGTTCAAGATGTCCCAGAGCATGGCAGGGGTAGGTTGGCCTAGATGGCCTTTAAAGGTCTGTTCTGACCCAAACCATTCTATTTGAAGCATATTAATTGTTTCATACAAACAAAAAGTCAAGACAAGTCTTTGGAGTCTGATCTGTAGATGAGAGAAACTACATGTCCTGTTAATAGCAGGAGATGAGTTAAACGGCCCAGGAAAGCCCTCTGCAGGACCTTTCTTTTGCAAACAACTTGCATACTGTGGGTATAATGATTAATTCTGAACAATCAATTATTAACATTTAGAGTTTATTTCAATTCTAATGTGCCATCACAAGTTCATACTTATTATCGGTAATAAAAAGACTTTACAGGAAAACCAACATGTCATATACACAAGTATATTTATTTAAATTCTGGTGTATTTATCATTCATGACTCAAATGTGATGAAATTAAAGCAACCACAATTTTTCACGAATTTATGATTTAGGAAAAACTCAATTTTCATTGTAACAGCTCTCAGTAAAGGACTTAATTGATCATGGAGTAAGACTGTTAGGCAGGCATAAAAAACTTGGAATAGGGACCCTTTGATCTAGCTCTTTAACCCCAGCCATGCTTGTAGTACCTATTAATTCTTCCAAGAGTATAATCTACTAAATCTGAAGGATTGTCTGTGACTGTGATTTTTATCCCTTCAAGCATCAAATGTGGTCACTAGAGAAATAATTTTCTTCTATCAAATTCTGTGGTCTAAAGCCGCCCCTTACCCAGTGCTCACTCGTGTGCACACTCTAAGGCTCTGGCTACACAACAAAGATGCACAGCACAACCATGAGGGATTGAGGCTCTGAAGTCACATCCCCAAACTGATGCAGAAACAACTCCCAGGAGACCATGCAGCAAGTTGATAGCAAAGTGCTTCTGCCAGCTTAGCATGAACTGACTGCAGAAAAGCCTCAGCCACAAGAAGCTGCACCAGTGGGCAGTGTTTGTACCATCACAGCAGCACAGGCTCTCTCGTGTACATAGCAGCCAGCCTTGGTAGCAACAAGCAGCCAAGTCTTAGAGGCCCAAGCTGCAGGGGCTCAATGGATCTGGCCCCTGCAGGCGAAGAAACTCCCCTCCTTTTCTGCACTCCTTATCCTTATCTCCAACACCATATGCATTACGACTATGAGTACATAAACACCAAAATGTGCATAAGCTCCTGAAATGTGAGAGTAGAGGTGAACATTAAGAGTCTATGCACTGTGTGGTGGACACTGCACCGTCTTTCCATACAACAAGATAGCACATCACATCTGTGCTTACCCACCCCATGCCTTGCAGTATCTGTCACAGGAATGGGACCCATTTCTTCCAGGAGATGACAAGAGACTAAATTATATATGTCCAAAGGCAAAAGCAAGGATGGCTCCAGGATGAAACTGTGAAACATCATCATATCTAGGCTCACTTCTAAATGCAACCTCATTCTGTAGTCACCCGTGGATCCCACAGTGAGTTAAATATGCATTTATTCTTCTCCCCACACTATCAGGAAAGTATTAGGAGATTTCTTGAATACCCTATATGTGATACAGAATGATAACTGTGGTGAGTTATAGAGGCATCTTATCTGACAGTTCCTTCTGATGGAGCATATTGTAAAATAGATGATATTTGGTCTCACTTACTAAAGACTGTTGTCATTCACAGTTTTGCTAATGTGACATAATACAATAAAGATTGTCTGATGGAATGATAAATACACACCGCCTCTGAGGAGCGAAGTCTTGACTGATACAAGGTGTGGTTGTGAGGAGTAAAACGTGTTAAGTATTGCCAGTAAAAACCCCAATGACTACAGCTTGTGATCTTAAGACTTAGAGATGGGGCTGACATATTGTCACGGTCTTTAATTTCAAAAGATTAAGAGCCTTCCAGTTTTCCAGACCTTCGTAAAAAAATCCCAAAAGAAGGACTGAAGTTACACTATTCAGGATATGAATGAGAATTGGCCTATTGTTTTATAACTCAATACCTCTTTTATTATGAAAATTTGGGGCTAACATTACATATACTAATCCAAAATAGTTCTAGTAAGCCACTGGACCTACTTGCTGGAGTATATTTTTCCTTTAATGCACCACAGTATCACTGTACTTCCCTTCATGGTCGCTGCATTACACATTTTCATGTTTCCCTCATCACCACCTTAAGTACTTAATTAGAAATAAGCATAAATGACCATGATGTGTAGAATGCTGAGAGTAAGTTCAAGAAACCTTAGACTAAAAATCTTAGTTACATGAAGTGGATAGTTCATAAATACTTTGTTTTGAGGAGAGAGGACAGGGATAAATTATCCTTCCTCTCTATCTAGTGCAGTTGTGGAAGGGTTATGAAAGCAGAGGTTCACAGTGCTATGAATCTAGAGAGCTGTACTGCAGCACTCAGGCAAAAGACGTGATGATTCACGCAGTCTTTCTGCTTTAAATCACAGAAGAACCAAAGTCCTCAGGCATCAGTCCCTTGTGTCACTAGCACAAGCTGCTACCCTCTTCTTGGTACAGTTTTAATTGTATTACACCCAGATTAAAATAAATTGTAATGCTTTTGTGTTATGAAGGGCAAGTTCTACAAAAGCTAACACAACACTGAAGAAAACTAAAAAGCACAAAATGTGCCTTTAATTAGAGTGCATTTATAATATATATGGAAAATACTTAAGTGTTTATTCCTTAGAGAGATAAAAGTCTGGTAAGATAATGTCAAAAGCGATTTTAGCTCAGATGAAAAGAACTTAAAAAGTTTTTAAGACACTTCCATGGTGATTTAGTAAAGTGACAGGCATTTTGCAGATAAGACTTCTGAAATGAAGCAATGCACATCGTCAGTTGTATGTTAAATTAATATTCCCCTCATGCTGCTATATTCAGGATACGCCTTCATAGTGACTTAAGCCCACAGTTCTTGTAAATAGAAGTCTACAGCGAGAGGTTACATGCTCTCCCCTTCCTCTCCTGCTGTATTTCCACATCTTTCCCTCAGCTGCCCCTCGTTCACAGGAAACGGGAAAGCTGTTTGATATCAGGTGATATGACTGAGATCTGCCATTTCTTTGTCATTTGTAGACAAAGTCCAACAGTGGTGCATAGAAGGAAGGTAGAATCCATTTAAGAAAGGTTATACAAATAAAGGGAGATGAACAGGAAAGAAAGGTATATTAAGACTGCCGTAAAGTGCTACCAAATTGTCACTGGTCACACAGATAAAGGGACACAGCAGGCAGAATTCAGTACCTAGGAAAGATAGTCCCAGGGTGTAGGAAACATGACTGATTTCCTGTGTCTGAGTGAATTACTTTGCCTTCACTCGTTACCTCCAAATTAATATACCCCTCCATCTCAATAATTTAAGGAGATGTTTAACTATGAAACCAATGAGGCATATTTAAAAAGCCAAAAATCTTTTTACGACATAAACAGAATTCTTTGATTCGGGTAAGTAATGCTGAAAAGATATGACACGAAATAAACCTAATTAAGAGTTGAGGATAACTAAAGTAGATTTAAATAGTTATAGGGCCAACACCTAATCAAAGTGGATTTTTTTAATTTTCAAGTGTCAATCTTGACAAGATTGTTCCCTGTTAAATATTACTGTAGTTTATTTTGGCCAAACAAAGAGGTCAGTAAAAGTGAGATAAGAAGTTTGAGGGGTTTTTTTCATACCGAAGTCACATAGTTTTACTTTAATAAATTATTATTATTATCATCATCATCATCAACTACTTGCACAAGGTATTCCATCCCCTAACAGCACCTGGAGATCAAGCATAATGTCGCAATATTGTAAATGGTCACTAGATGGCAGTAGATGGCGCTGACTTGGAGAATTGAAACAGTTTTTTCTTAAAATTACACACACTTGAAACACTCGAATGAAAACAAATGCAGTTTTTAAAGTATATGATACAACAGCAAAAAAAGGTGGAAGCGTGTTAAATTAATATAACTGTTCATGGGAGAACTTACAAAAGTGCGTTTATTCAAAACTCATTGGAATAGATTCATAATGAATACTCCGGAAGGTGGAGAAGATGACTACAGTACTGCTGCATGTTCACATGGTCTGGGGATATTCCTGAAAACTGGAAGACTCACAACTACCCTAGAGCCAGTGCACTGAAATGCAAATTTCAGATGGAAGTAATTATGTCTTAACACGCAGTTGTGGGTAATCTGGAAGTTATTGTGAACCATAAATTTCTAATTTAACAGCTGTGAGATAGGTCCTAAATACAACTGGTCTTAAGAAGTATCTGAGATGCAGAATTTCTGAAATATCATTTTCAAAAAGATGATAACTGGTATTCACAAATATATTTCTATTACTCAAAGAAAATAGAACCAACAAGACCAAAGCAGAGGAAGACGAGAACTGTGCATGGATGTAGATTTGTATGTACACATGAAAAACAATACTGCATGAGTTAAAAAGAATTCACAGCAAAAAGTAAAGTGAATTTCTTGAAAATATACCGGCATTTTCTTATTTATATATTCTACTTTGTTTGGAATGGCAACTCATGCTGTTCTTCACTTGTTTACTGAAAAAGAAAATTATTTTAAAAATGAACCTATATCATGTACCTACTTCAAAAGACAAATGCTTACCGACTCTTAAAAATACCCCATGTTTTAATGAACAATTATTCCTATTCAAGACAGAAATGTTCTTATTGCAAGATAATCATGAAAACAAATGTATATTTCCCCTAATTCTCATAACAAGAATATTCTGTGTAAAGCTGTATAGCTGCCTTTTATATTAAAAAAAAAAAAGAAGAAATCACACTTTTTTGAGGTACTGTAATATTAAGAATGGAGCCTTGTTTGGGAAGTAGCTCAGTAAACATCAGAGGATCAGGTCTGGCATGACCTTGGGCAATTGAAATGCAGGGAGCCAGGAGTGCAAATCTTGGCCTGTGAAGACTCTACTGCTGACAGCCCTGCTCCGAGGCTGCTGCTGCTGCTAATTGATTTGTAAAGCACAGTTAAGCTCAGGATAATAGCAGTTTGCTGCAAGAATGGCAACACCCCCGTTTCCCTGACCAAAATGTAATTGGCAGAAGTTGTTTTATTTCTACTTCCTGAACACAAGAAGAAGCTAAGAGTGTTGCACCAGATGGAGTACAATTGGTTAAAAAATGTAAGGAGGAATCAAGGGAAAAAAACTCAGCAGTGAAAGCTAGTCACTTTTGCTTTTATTGCTTTCTCTTCTGCCCCTACCCACTAGTGAGGATTTAAACTTGAAAGAACATATATTACAACTGAGATCGGTTGACAAGGGAGGATGTATTTAGATGTTCTGGACCTCCATCAGATACAAAAGCTACAGTGTTATTAATCCTCACAAACAGAGCAACATTCCTAGTGCACGGTTTGAAAAAGGCAGAGCACATAATTGCTTTTAATTAGAGCATTTAGTTAAGTGTTTGAAAAATTCAATTTAAAAATGCAAATTCTGTATTGTTATTGCATGTTCTCTAGGATGATTTGGGGAGAAATAAGTACAGATATGTTCCCAAAGAACATTAGTGCAAATAGCTATCTATTAAATAAGACATTATTAAGCCTAATTAATTCTTCACTAAGCGAAACCTTCATGTACTGTCAGGTAGTCTTCCCTTATCTCTGCACCAGTAATTCACTTGCATTTTCTCTGACATTCTATTCTGGAATATACGGTACCTCTGCAGTTCTGCCACCCACGTACCTTCATCATTAGCAGACAGTTTGCCATGGAGTACATCACCCGGCCCAGACGTGACCTCCACAGCTGAACAGAGGCTGCAAAATAAGAGCAGCTTGTGAATTTGCACAAATAAATTAGAGGTTCTTTCTTGCCATCAATTATTGGTCCTATGAATTACGATTTTGAAAGGTCTCCCTCGTTAACACCACTGGGTTTTAGCCTAGAATTTTTAATCCTCAGCCCTGCTGCAGCATCAGAGAATTCTGCATCTCTCCAAGGGAATTGCTCGAGCTGCTCTGGGTACCATAGACAAGGCTCCAACGCAGAGCAATAGACAGTCACTCAGCTCTCAGCTCAGGCCAAATATTAAACACCGAAATAAGCCACACGTTTCCAACATCAGAACAAAAGGTGCATGAAAGGATTCAAGTGATAATGAGCATCAGTTTAAAAACATGTAATCTACAGCATTAAATGTGATAAATTAAAAAAATCAAACACAGCTAGAATGTCATTTCAGAGCCAAAACATGCAGAGTGAGAAATGTCTGAGTCGGGGACTGTTTGTGCTTGCCTCTGGCTGAGAGATAGGCTGAAAAAAATCTGCCAAGCTTGTCTGCTTTCCCTATGCTCCTGGAGCAAGCATTAAAAGCTGCAGCAGATTTCTCCTTCTTGCTTTGCAGACAGACTCCTGATGTTGTAAGAGAACAGTTCACTCAGACCCTTATTTTCTCTCGTGTTACAGTACCATAGATCAATGCTAGAAATATTCCTCTAATCCTCAAAAATAAACATTAGGACTATTCATTTAGTACATTTGAAAAATACATGTATCTCAGTCAATCAGCTGTCAAGGTCACTGTAATGATTTGAAAGAGAGTGGGGGGAAGGGAGAAGAGAATATTTCAATAAAATTGTGATAACCGAGACCACTCATTTGTATCATTAATGTAGTCTCTGATGAAAGCATGGCAGATTACACAGATAATTCTTTCAGCACACAAAGAAGTCATTACAAATAAGAAGAGTTGGGTGAAATGTCTACTGCTTTTCCTAAAAAGGAAAACCCCAACCCATGAATATTCTCAAATTATCTTTGTCAAAAGAGGGTTATAACGTCGGGTCCAAGACTGAACCCAGTGTTTTATCTACTGTACCTTACAATCATTTGTTACTCCTAGCTTTTGTTTTAGAAATTCCCCCTTGACCACACATCCCTAGTGCTACTAATGGAGGTGATGCTGTAAACCGTAAACAAATACTTCATGACACATTTCCTTTTTTTCTTTCCTTGTGGGTGTCTGTAAAATCTGAACATAATAAATAACTCCCCTTCATTATTTCACTCATGTAAATATCTCCTTTTTTTGCCTGTTCTCATAGTTTGGTAACCACATTCAGTTTTTTAGGACTTAGGTGACAACAAATTAGATGCTGATTCCTACACCAGAGACATCCAGGTTTCATGTTAACAATTAGATAGCACCAGCTACAGCTCTCAAAAAAGGACTGCAAAACAGGCAGACCAGATGTCTTCAGCCTGTGCTATAAACTGAACGGGAATCTGGTCTGGAAATTCTGTAGCTCTGTGGGACAAGGCTTCTTAGCACTGGCAGAAAGGGGTTAAAGAAAACTGCAAAGCAGTAAATAAAACCAAAAACCCAACAGCAGATCACTGTGTTTTACTGAGATGCCTGAAACACTCTCTGCAGGTCCATGCAGCCATGCTTCCGCTCTAAGCATTTGCTTTTTCTTGTTTTCATCAAGGGCTCTATACTCCACACTGCCATTCATTTCAATAGGCACTGTGAAGTTACAAAATTGGCATCTTACAGAACGTGTTACCAGGCAAGTGGTGCAATGCTAAATCTCTCTGCCTGCTGAAAAACCGGCAAACGAGGTGCTCTGTTCCAGGCTAGAGGAGATGTACATGCTAAGTTGATTGGTGTTGCACCTTCTTACATCACCAGCATGGAAATTACATGCTAAGCATAATCCCCATAATGAATTAGGGCTGCCTTCACATAAAGTTAATAAGGTTTGCTTCAGCAAGTCTCGGATGAAAAAAAGCAAACCCATTATCAGCTTCCTGGAGCTCCAAATGCAGAGACGAAGCAGAGAGGGAGCAGACCTGGCTGACCTCTACAGACAATAGCAGTCAACAGCCTCTGCAAAGGTCCCGTGGGCTTTTTGGCAGTCTTAAACCTAGAGGCAGCGAGAGTAGACATGTAAAGATCTCTCCAAATTTTCTGCAGCCATGTCCCTTGGTAACTACTAGCTGCTGCTTTTCTAACTATGCCTCCTCCCGAGCCCATCTGAGCTCTGAAGCAGAAGAGAGGAAAAGCAAGGAGCCAGTAACTCACGAGTGAGGCAGACTGCAGGACACAGGATTAAGATACAGCTAGGAAAAAGTCTTTGTACTTTAAGGGGGATCAACACCTTGGTTTTAAAGTTGTAAAAAAGAAAAGATGTGAAGATAAGGACGAAAATTCTGGCAGAAAGTGCTAGCAGGGAAAGTAAGTAGGAGAACAGAGGCAAAAAGTATATCAGATACAAGAGAAAAGAACACAAACTCATGAAGTGCTGTGTCTAAATCTTCAATGTAAGATTATTTCCCTCTTTTCTAAACCTTTTGAGAAGAGCAGCAAATGTATTCATTTGACTATATGTGCAAATACCTTTATGATATATGCTGCTCACATGTGTTCACGTTTTTAGGACATATTTAGAAGGTATATCAAGTCAGGTACAGTGACACATTAAAGCAGCTTTTACATCCAGATAAAGTGAAGACCAAGTAGAAGAAGAGTTCACACAGGTCTGCACCCTTCCATAAAGACACAGTTTTAAGGAATTATTATTTTTAATTTTTTCTGCTACTAACTCTACCCAGCCCCTTCCTATCTCTAACCTAGTTGGCTCTCTAAAAGAGCTAGACTTTTATTTTCCACAGGCTCCATGTGAATGGTCTCTGAGAACTTGATAACACTCCTTAGACTGTTAGCTAAAGCTGAAAGGTTTTTGTTTTCTTGGTGTGTGTTTTGAACTTGCTAGGCATCATGAGGGGTTCATACAATCCATAGCAATGCCTAAAATGTCACATCTTGTCTAATTTTCAAGTATATTAAAATGACTTCATTAGTATAAATTCTGTTAAAAAAAAAAAGCTTGTCCTGATCACCCTTTTTTGTTCCATATACCCTTTTTTGTTCCATATAATTTGCCCTATACTACTGAAACAACATAACTAAGATAGAAGGAACAGGATAAAACATAATTGGACATAAAATCATAAAAATGATGATGTAGCACAATATAATCTAACTATTATTCTAAAGAGTGCCTTAGATATTTCAGGAGTCTAAGTACCATGCAGCCACAGTGAGACTCAGCCACCAGTGCAGCAGCACCCTAAGCCAGAGTAGCCATTGTATGGTGGTAGTTCAATCTGAAAAAACAGAGTGGATGTCAGACATGAAGTTTGAGAGGAGTCAGTCAGCCAAGGCTTAAGATGAAACATCCATCTAGCTGCAATAGCAATACACTTATATATTCATCACTAAAAGATAACAGCCATGTTGTTACTCCTAAGTAGGAAAAAGAATAGATTTATTGCATGAGTTTGATCAAGGGCAAAACTGTGAAATTAATTCCAGCAAAAAGCAGTACAAGGTGTATCATTTCAAGGGCTGAGTAGGCTATGAAATTACAAAACTACTGTTTTAACCAGTCTGGGGCAGTCTTGTGAAAACTTCTGGCATACTTAGGCTAGCAATAAAAACACACTGTCTGTGAAAAAAATGTTTAAAGAATACCTACCTTGCCTGTTCTCCTGTGTAATGTTAGTCATACTTCCATCTTCAGCCATGCCTTGTTCCAAATTTTCTAGTATCTGTAGTAATTTTTTTAAAGTAACCAACATGAGTTTAGACAGCACTATATAGTTAATGCAAATTATCTACAATTGACAGTCTCTATGTAAACCAATTCATGCAGGAATGCTTCACCTAGGTACAGTTCAAAATTACTGGTTATTACCATAGCTAGATCAATTGCATAAAGTAAGAGAGCCATTGTATTGTAGAAGGATGTTAGAGTTCGGTTTATGATACTTACAGAACATTAAATGTCAGCACACTCTAGGGTCATACACATTTTGTTAAGTAAAACAGGAAATATGCTTCACCAGAGAATGAACATTAATGACCACACTGAAAGTCAAACTGATTTTTTTCAGAGAAGGTTGACTTCCTCACCCTAAGTATGGGCTTTAGTTTCTTTAATTTCATGTTTTTGTCTTTAATTCCTCTTAGTTCTTACTGCAATTTCCTTCTCAAAATTAGGGCTTTATTGCTTCTTTTTATTTATCGTAGTATTAAATGATGTAAACTGTTGAGTGAATGAAACATTTGTTGTTTTGTTGGAAGAATGGAAACGTATACTTAATGAAGATTGTGTCTCAAGCACTTTTACAACATGCATGCAAGGCTCCATTTGAAATACAAGACAACCCTCCTTTTCCTAATTCCATTACAGTTTCTCCAAATTAATTTTCTGATTCCCACAGACGACTCCATTTTTCCTGTTACAGATGCGTAACTTTGGTTGTAGAATGATGCCTGAGATTTCCTTCAAAAAACTATTAAGGCTACTTGCTGTTTAATCAGCTACTGTGGTTACCCAATGAAGGAAATATGAGGCACTGCCTCTTCTGGGGACTGAGCACACTTCCAAACGAAGAGCTTTCCGTTTCTGGCAGTGTAAGAAGTAATTGTATTTTCCTAAACCAACAAAGTACTCCAATTGTGCTCAGTGTTTCATAAAGGAACACTTCAAATCAACACAGGAAATCCTTGAAAAAGAAGACAGGTAGAATTAATCCAGCCTTGGAAAGTGTGTTGGTGTTTTCTACAGCCAATGAAGGTAATCTGTACCTTTAGAAAGTCATCTCATGCCACCAATTTCAGACATGTTAAGCTGGAAGAAATTGTCCTATGAGAAACCAAGCCCTTTTCACAGGCTAGAGTGAAGTTTTGAAGTTAAGTTCATAAATGTAGCTACAAAGAGCTTTAGAGCAAGGAGAGACATACAATGAATGTAGAACATTTACCACCTGCCAGCTGAGCCAGGCTAATTTTCCCGGTAAGAATTGTTAGGCCATGACAAATACAAGGTAATATGGTTTACTGTAAGCTTTGGTGACAGAGGGCTAGACTGAGCTGCCTTACCTCAGATTTTGAGAGGCTACGAGAATACGCCAGTAGATACTGCAGCTAAGCTGACAGGTGGCAATTTATGAGCTGGCAGTGGCACGCCTGAAACACTGACTCTCAGTCCCACTTTCAAAAGCAGTGCAGCCACCTAGAAATCACTTAGAAACCAAAGTGCCACTTTTCAATATTAAATGCCTAGTGTACAATTAAGACACCTTGTCAGAAAAAACCCCCACATTCTTCTCTCCCACAAATCCAAACCACTTTATAATCTACTTTCTCTGGTCTAAAAACCCTAATCTTTCTCTTCCCCTACAAAATATCTAGTGATTTCTTCTCAGATTCAGTAAGGCCCAAAGTTCCTACTCTTGAAATGGTATAAACACCACAAGGGGCCTTCATCGAGGCGACATGCTGTCTTGTTTGAAAAGACAATGGACTTCACTGAAAACATGCTCACTAACATAATCAAAAAAGAAAGAATTAGATATTAGCATACAATTAGAGTATTACATTAACCATTCTGTGACATTACTTGGAGATATCTACCCATCACCTCAAGCTCAACGTAATTAAACAGAGCTCGGTGATGATTTGAGGCTAATTGTTTTATTCCCTAGGTTTATCTCTTTTGCCCTTCTTAAGTACAAAAACATCACCTGCAGTTTTCCAGTATTTGGGCATTTCCCCATTTTCCAAGAACTGTTTAATAGTAACATTAATGATTCTGACAGTTCCTCGGCGTAAGTTATAGGGTTTAGTTGATATGAAATATTAAGCTGGTAAACTCTTTATTCCGCCAATATCACATGACATAGCTCTAACCATCCATCTTCCTAATACGAAGAAAAATATGATTGAACACTTCTAACATTTAATTCATCAGTTTTACATATGACCTATGCTTTTTCTTGTTTTGATCACTTATAAACGCACACTAATTAGTTTCACTGGCTAGTATTACTTCACTGAGTCTTCTGTTTCATTCCCTATCTATTGCCTGTATACTGGAATTACTACTATATGCATACCACCATTTAGCCTCTTTTGGTGCTTCTGGAACTGTGACTTTGTGGGTACTCAGACTGCTACAGGGTCAACATAGTTTCTATGAACTTAAGAAACAAGGCGACAAGACAAATACCCTCTAGACTGAAGTAAAGTATGAAAACCAGAAAACTTATGTCACCTTAGCAACTAGAAGCTTATAATAATCAGACCTAAGAGACTGGAAAGTTCACCAATTTGGAAGTAAAACAGAAGACCAGGAGATATGGAAGAGTGTGCATGAAAGGGCCAGGGAGGAACATAACTACTTATGAAGGAGAGTGGTGGAACTAAAGAAGTTGTGGCTGATGGGCAAACAGCACGAAGTATTTTTGACAAGTTTTGCGGAGGCAACACTTGCAGAGGCCTTTTTAGGAAGCAAGACTGTTAACCCACTTGCCCCTGCTCCACCCACCTGGTAGAAGAGCCCAGTACAGCTCTGGCAGCTGAGGAATTAGGGTTTAAAAGTGAAATATATTATACTATGAACTTTGTAAACTTCCAGGAGCTCTCCCTCAAACATCTAGAGAAGCATAGGTACAAAAAAGAGAGGAGTTTAGATTTAGCCTGACACTCGTTCTTTTCACATTTTGGTCTCCAGTTAAGCATTTTTTAGCATGTCTTCAGCATTATTAGCACTAAAGTGATCATGCTTATGTTTTTAAATGAACACTTGAACAAATACTTTTGTGATTTAAGTTACTATTGTTACTCTTATTGCCTGGCTGTTCAGAGACCATTTATTTCAAGGCAGACTTAGAGTGGCAACAACTCATTGAGGCAGTTCATGTCGGGAAGACCAGCAGTAACACAGAGACAGTAACAATTTCACTGGATTCCTCTCATTTGGCACTACAGATAATTACTTTCCCAAATGTTGTACCTATAGAAAAAGATGCAAAATATCTAACCAGATCTTGATTAGACACTTGCAGGAATACTGGAAAAGGGAAAAACATTATTCCAGGAAAAAATATATATGGAAAAAAATATACAGGAAAAATGAAAATAACATTTTTGCACCCAACTTCCAATCCTGCTTCGGGTAGAAGAAATATCTAAGTAGATGGAGGCTATAAAGACCAAGTAACTGAAATAAAAATAGTTCCATCTTTAAGTGGAATGGTTAATCTAAAGTTGACAAGTGTCTGTAGAATACAAAAAGCAATAAAGAATTTAGCAGATTAAAAGCAAGTATTGGGTAGGAAAAAACCCCCACTGTTACATTAGGGAAGAGAAATGAAACAGAAAGACAAATTTTCTTATGATCAGAATGCATTACCATTAGCCTGGAATAACCTCCCAGGGGATGTGGCCTCAGCACCATAGGCTGGCTCATTAAAAACTACAAAACAACCTTGCATTGCAGAGAGACAGACTAGGTGAGCTAATAGGTCTTTTCTTTCTTCTAGCTTTTATGACTCCGAGATCATCTCATTTACATAATGATGATTCGTATGCCCTTCTGTAAATACGGATGACCAAAGATTATTTTTCCACTTTTTAAAATAGGGAGGTAAAACACTAGAGGCTTTTGGTTGAAAGCTCCCCAATTAATTCTGTTATAACCCAAATGGTTCCCAAGTGTCATATACAAATATAAAGACTAATGAGTGTACATCCTTTATGTTATTTTCTTGGTTATGCCATGGGTTTTTATACGTCTTAGAACCATACTCTTGAACATTCCAGTTGAGATCGTTAGACAAACAGCATTCTATACAAAAAGCAAAACATATATAAACAATGGTTTTTATCAGCCAGCCCTGACTTCAAACGGTTAAATTACCACCAATTTACAACTGTCTTTTAAAAACACAGTTATCTTTACAAGCTGTCATTTTCCACACTCTTGTTTCTACAGCTGCCCTTGAATTGCTCCAAAAACGAAGGTATTTAATTGAATGCAAAAAAATGAAATAATTTGCAATGAGGTATCTAGAATAACTGATCAGAAATATTTCCAAGAAGGATGTTTTATTTGTTTGTAGTTATCTGTGTACTGTACTTTAAAAAGAAACATCCATCAGCACAGACAATAGCTCATCCTGGCTACCGTATCCCAGCTCTAGTGGAAGCTGTCAGAACCAAAGGGATATTGTTGTCTTTCTTGCTGCAATTGAACACACTAATCCAGGGGAAACCTTGCAAACTCAGGACACAGGAAGGCAGAGGCAAAGAGGTGACAATCTCTGAACCAACACCAAGTGCAGAGAACAGGAGACCCCTCAGAAGAGCTCATGGAAGATGTAGAGCCAGCCTCAAAGCAGCTTTCTCCAAGGGTACAAGGGATAACACAGAATTTGCAGTGACCCAGGTCACTAGCAGTTGATGGACTGAGAACACAAGGAAAGAGACCTATTCTTCAAGAACTTAGCAGGCAGGAAAATATGTACATAAGAATTTGTGACTCTCCTTTATTTCTATTTCATCTTCTCCACCGTATTCAGTTTCCCTTATTTAAACAAATAATCAGCCCAGCTCATGTTCAAACAAAATCTTGTATTATAGTTAAAAAGCTTCCTTGGTACACTGGGTATGCTCTAAAGATATGCACTTGAGGACAACCAGCAGAGGCAGAGCCACCTCAAGGCCGTAGATGACCTGAAGGTCTTATAAAGGAGTGTGTGTGTGGGGACAGAGTTAATTTCCTTTTACTTCATTCCTCTATTGACCAGCAGTCTTTAACCTGTAGACACTCATGGCTGATCACACTGTAACTGAGATACAACAATTTCAATCAAGTCTGCCAGATGGCTGAAGAATGCCCTGCTCAACAGTCACTCCCTTGTTCACATTCATGCAGTTTTCTCTCTTCTTTACATGATTAAGGAACTTAGAAACCAGTTCAGTTTTGGAACCGAGTGGCACCTTCATGACTGAGGGCAGACAGTGCAGCACTTAATACCAGACTGCATAAACCCAAGATATGAAACAGCCAATCTGCTGCAGACTGGGGCAGGCAAATGTTTAGAAGCACCATGAAATCCTGCAACAGTGGTATATGGCATTTCCTAGAAGAACAGAATTACTTCAGATTGAGGCCTGTTTATGAAGAAGAGGGCTGAAGAAAACAGCCGGTCAGTGATATTATTAGAACAGCAGTCTTCAAGTGCTAAGAAGTAGCACTTCTTGGCCAAATTAGACATATCTCTCAACCATTTCCAAATGAATTCTTTCCAACTTTATAAAAAATGCCACTTTCACCTCTTATTACCTAAACCATTCATTTTTCCCCCTCATAAAACAAAGAACTAGGCTTTTTACTGTAAACATTTGGTTTTCCTAGACATTACTGTGTTAGAAGAAAGTTGATTTCATACACCTAACATCATTATACCTATACAACTGGCAATTATCAAATTCCTCCACTTCCCTTATGCAAGTTATTTTAAGGAGTAAATATAGGAAACTCACAAGGAATACTGAAAATGAAAAGTAATCACGTGTATTTATCTTACGTACAGTTTTGAACTTTCAAGTGTCATAGATAAAGCAATACTGTTGCATTTCTTCTACAGTTTACCACCTTTTAAAATTCATGGTCACTGGTGCATTAGACTACTTGGGAAAGATTTCTGTAAAAAAAACATTTAAGGATGAATGCTTATGGTCAGGGTTGCTGGTTTTAGTGGATAAAGTTAATGCTCACAACACCATGACTCCAATTTCGGCACTGACAAATCCCATGTTATAATTTAAGCCATACTTTTACATTATAATATTTGATAGAACAAAACAAAAACCCCAACCAAACTCAGCAGGTTTTATTTAGATTCCTAAATTACTGTTTTTTCTAAAACCAGCTATTTGGACTATTTCTGAAGGATGAAGGTCATTAACAACTGTTTTCAGCAAGCTGGATGCAGTTGAGTGAAGGAAAGAAATCTCTCCTACTCGCCCTTAAACACATCTGCTTACAGATGCGCTCCATGTGCTCCACATCTTGTCTGGCAAAAGCATGAAATTTGTCCTCTGTTCTACTCAATTGAGCCAGAGCTACCACAGAGGAGAGAAGGGTATCTCTTAAAATGGAAGAGGCACTTCATTACTTTTAATAGCAAATTTCTTATTTGCATCAAGATGGAGTAAAAAACGTCCTAACTGAAACTTAATGCTCTTTATAAGGACAATAAAATTTATTTCTTAAACATTACGAAATGTTTGTGCCTAGAGATGCCGTTACCTTGGCGCAGATTATCTTCATACTATGCAGTCTGTCAAGTGATTCCTGAGGATTTCCTAGGTACTGAGGAAGTTCAGCATGCAAAATCCGCATGGAGAAAGGAACCATGGAACCTAGAAACATAAATAATTTTTTAAGTGTGTTTGCTATAATGATCAGTTTGTGATTTGCCTACATTAAAAAAGGTATGTCTCACTATTGTTTATATCACAAAGTCCATTTTGTCTTCATATCTTTTTCTTCTCCTGATGAAAAATGTGAAAGATGAGAAAATAGGAAACTTCTCAGCTATATCATGTGACGTGTTTAAAATGTTTTAAATAGGCAAACACAAGTAAACCATAATCAAGAAGGCAAGAAGAAGGTGCACCTAACTCAAATTTTCAAAAACAAGTCATACTGGGAAGTACAATGTTTCACTGAAGATTTTTTTTAACTAATTAAAATGAAGGATTTAAAAAAATGATGTTTACTCAAGTTGCAGCTACAACATTACTACTAGCATTTAATAATTATGTATATTTTACAACCAATGCAGAAGAAATAAAATTAAATTACTGGCCTTCAAAGAATGCTTGTGAAAGAGATATAACTGGGGCATGCAAAACCTTCTGGCACATTTTTGTGTAATTTCTGGTTCATTCAAAATGTCAAAGAATAGGGAATTTTAAGCAGTATTTGGGGAGAAAAAGAAATGTCTTCCTTTCCACACTAGTTTACTACTACTACTGGTGTTGTTGTTGTTGTTGTTATTATTAAGACCTCATTAAGATCTCAAAGTTTATGGGCACACTGGCTGACTTCACGGGCAGTTTCAGGAGCTTACCCAAACCCTAGTGTGCGCAATATCTTGCTTTCACGTAACTGCATAATCCTGATACACAGACAACAATACTGAACATAAACTAAACACCACTACTGAAACCAAATCAGAGCTGGCATAATAGGGATATAGGTCTTGCAAAATACCATGCCACGTTTCTAATATTTTAATATGTACATTTGCTGTACACATATTCTAAGGGGATTTCCCTCTCAAGTCACCTCTTGCCTCATCTTTTCTCAAAAACAGGACTCAGGAGCTTTCTTAATAGATTTTTGCACCTGTTCTTAACAGACTTGTATGTCAAAGAGGTAAATGCTACACAGAATGAGTCACTGCCTCTAGACATTTTTTTAAAGGTTGACAAAATTTTAATCACAAGACTCACTAATTATGACCTTCACAGTAAGCCACTTACACTGACATAAATTCTCTTTTGCTGATGCTAACTGTTCCCCGTGGCTTCCCTGACTGCTGTGCTCCTGTAACGGACACACACGAGTTTCACGCACCATCATATGTGGAAAAAACATTAAGAAAATAAAACTGCCTTTGAAATTCTATTAAGAGACATGTAGAAGTTGATTCAACAAGTAACAAAAGATGTGAAATATTTTATGTATGTATTCTGAATAGTGCCTAGCATGACAGAAGATATACAGTCAGTGAAGGCAGTGAACAACAACAAAAAAGAAGTTGAAAGTAATTTAAGAGTAAATTCTGTGCCAAAACACCAGAGAAAAATTACTTTGTAGACATGTTGCAAACTGCACTGCAAACCTATGGAAGCAAATCTGAACTGTGGCTGGTTCTATCTCTACCACCTCTCTGGTGACCAAGTTCTAACTCCACAATCTGACAATAATCCTGTCAAAAAAATCAATGCCTAGCACCAGCTAGGTTGGTACTGTTCTTTTGGAGAAAGTAGTCTTAAGTTACTGCTGCACTCAATGGGATTTCTGAGGCAAAGACAAAAAAAAGGGAAAATTTTGTGAAACTGAAAGAATCTAAAGGTTTAGCAACATTTTGGTTAATGACTGTGTTGCAGTATTGTCAATTCTGATTAAGATTGTATCTTTACATCCTCTTGTAAAATGCAGCAAGAGGTCAATTCAATAAACACTCATACAAAAAACCTGAATTAGTACCAGAACAACTCAACATACAAATAGACAGGTATTTAATGGAACACAGATGAAACGTCTCACATTATCAATTTTTATAAAATTTATAAAATGTCTTGTGAAACAGTTTTTTGGAATTCTATATTTTGTAAATAATTGATCTTATGTATTGCTGAATGAAACCACTCTACTACGATCTCTGTGAGGGGAACGAATAACCCACTACCAATCTACATAAACAGAAGTGGTGTCAGAGGATGTCAGAATGATGAATATGACTCCAGGTCGACTTAGATTCCATAAGAATCTGATTTATTTCCTATTACAACTAAGTCCTCAGTTGTAACAGGTATTCAGAACCATATTATTTCAAAATGTACTGTATGGATGTATTATTTCTCAACCACTTTGTATTTCCTTCATAGTTTGTGACCAAAAAGCATTCCAGTGAGATCCTCAGTAGCACATCAAGTGAGGTGACAGATCTCTCAAACAAAACCAGAAGAAAGCTGTCCCAGGGTGTAAAGCTAGTAACTATGAAGAATTTTCAAATCAGAATTTGTATTACAATTTCTCACAGGAGGATCTAAAACTCTAGCATCTGTTTCTTCTCTTTTTGAAACTCACTACATAAATAGAAGAAATTTTACTGTAAACATCTAGCAAATCCATCCAATGAATGTCTGTTACTTACTGCTTATTAAACAAGCTATTAACTTTATTTAAAATATCAGAAACACTAGCTCTTTCTGACCTCTTCTTCCTCAGTTTCCTTGTAACTCTTCTGAATAGCAGGAGGTTTTTTTTTTTTTGGAAGAAAGCACAAAACTGTACACATCCTCTCATACAAATGTGACAACTGGGGAAAGGAGAAAAGAAATGCCCTTTTACCATTGGTAAGGCTTTCTTACCAGTCCACGTAAACAGTACTGTGTAATTTCAGGTCAAATCAGATGAGCAAACTGCTCATAAAAAACCTGCAGCATTTATTCAAGCCACTCATCCAAATATAGGCCTTAAATACACTGCTTATGAATTATAAGCTCTTGAGATTTTTGGCTAAGTACAGTTTCAAAGATATGTTCCTGTCCACAAGTAAACTTCTCTTTAGTTAAATTATATGAGGTATGGATAATGTATCTAATTCAGTTCAGTTATACAGTAATAAACTGATTTTCTGGTTAAAAAAGGTCATAAATTTACTTGGATTTGGTAAAGTTTTCAATGAGTGCTACTTATATAAGGTGCTAATACAATTTACATACACTTCTCAAAAAGAAATACATGGCAGTAATAGAAAATGCATGCGAAAAGATCTGTTCAACAATGCAATTCTGTAACTGATTAACAGCTGTGTTAGAACTGACAGGAGGTGAGACTTAAAAAAGGCAAACGAGATTTTCAGAAAACACTGTAATTTTCATTTTACATTGTCTAGTTTAACAAGAAAACAATTGGGAAGAAGTAAATGATGTCTGCTGATGACTCCAGTAGATCAATAATAATAGTGTTAGGAAGGTCTGAAAGGCAGGTTGTAGAATATGGAGTACAAAATTTAATGAAAAAAAGATTAGCAGGGGAAAAAACCCTATACTTCCCTCAATGAACACACTTACATTGGGGAAAAAAAAGCCAACAAAACAGGAAAGTAAGATTGACTGCATTAACATTCAGCTGTAACAGAAATAATACACGTGCTTGTTAGACTAAGGATTACAATATCTTGTCTGAAAAGTTTCACCTACTCACTGCTAGGCCACATACTTAAAGCATGCAGGGAAAGACATATTTCTTTGTAACAGGTTTCAATACAAGCACGCACACATATATATTCCTGCGGTATCCCACTAGGGCTAAGAGAATTTTATATAAACACTGAATTTATCAAAGACTGTCTTTTGCAAAACTACTTGGAATCAAACCCATGTACTCTATTATATTTCACTCAGTACTGAATTTAACAGGGCAACATGTCAAGGAAGTATTTAAAACAAATAGCATACCCTGGAATTAAAATGTATAGTTAAAAGCATAGGACAATGGATTTTGCTCTCTACTTCATGCTTCCGATTTCTACAGTACTGTCCTCTTACACAGTAAAACTATGCCAGCTAAGCTTAGATAATTTCCACAAAAGGCAATACCCTACAATTACTGCTACATATTGAAATTTTATTTTTAAGTTAAATAGGTCTTATTCTAGCTTGATGTTTTACAGTTGACCTCTGTTGCTCCTCTTTAGGGGTTTCATAATAATATATAAAAAATTATAATGGAAAATGGTTTAATTTTAAGACAATTTTCTTAGCAATCACTTTTAAATACACTGGAGATTTTTTTTTTCCAAAGAATTTGATTTTTGATTGTCACTTTCACATGAATTAATCTCATTCGTATGTATATATATATATGTATTATCAGCATACAAAAGGCAAAACTAAAAAGTAAAAAAAGGTCTGCTGAAAGGAAAATGGATACTCCGAAAGCATGGGAACAGATGGAATGAAGAGTAAGATCAGGTAGAATTTTCTAAGACCACAGATTTCAATTTCTATTTCTTTATGAACAGCTGCACATTTTCATAACTGTCAAAACATAAACATCACCTCCTGTCAATCAAATTCAAACTGCAGCCCTCATCTGCAGCCCTTTTGGAGCAGAGAAGAGTATTCCAATGACCAACCATTTTATCTTTGTATTTTCTCGTTGCAAACCAGTAACCAGAAATGCTTTCTGATCTGCCTTCTACAGCTTGTTCAACAAATCTTAAATGCCAAAAAGCAACAGAAGAGCAGATTACCAATTACTAAAAGGATAAAGTAGGATCTTATAGCAATAAAAAAACCCAAATCAAAACAAAAGAAACAATTCCTTCCTTCACTGGGTAAAAGAGAAATACACAAAATCCAGTTTCTGAAAAATATTCTGTTTTACACATATATATTCATAGAGAGATGTATATCCTTGCCTTTATATGCACAAACAATACTTCTACCAACAGTGTATTTGTATAATTCATAGGATTTTTCAGAGGGATAATGTAGTAAACTCCAAATCCTAGCTTTGCTGACTAGCAATTAAAAGTACACTTAAAAATCCCAGTTCCACAGACTAGTTTCCAAGTTTTTGTTTATTACCTTCAATCCAGAGAGACTGAAGATGAGATAGGAGCCTAAATGTTTGTAACCATTTAAAGAAAACATTTTGAAAATTTTATCTGAAATTACATGCTTGCATATACTTCACAACTTAACTGCACATGACCTAGGAATAGAAACTCTGAATCATGACCTGGTTTTAAAAGGTTTCAAAAATACTTTTTCAGTAATTTGGAGTTACTTGCATTAAAGAAAGGAAAATATAAGAGAAAGAATGCAGGAAAACTCTACAACAATTGCCCTGCAGCAAAGAGATCACCCTAAATCTTACCTACTGGTAACCGTATTAAGGTAGAATTTAGAAATGAGTTACTTGCTCGCAGTATTAAGAAATTCTGTGTAAAGCTGGTGCTGTCTACAATGAGACTATGTAGCCTTGGGAAAGAATGCACAGTTAAGTATTTTAGCAGTACTCTACCCCCTTAGATTATATATACATATCTTAACTAAAATATCTGTATCATTTCAGAAAAATTTCTATTTGCATGTCTGAGTAGTCTGAATAACCAACTGGAACCACAACATTTGAGTGGTATTTATTCAAGTTGTATTACCTGATTTTACAGGTAGAATGTAGCTCTGAAGCAACAGAACAGTGAATCTGAAGAGGCAGTAGAGATGTACACAATAATGAAAACAAAATAATGGGCAAACCAGTTCCACTAGAGGTTTTAGTATGTTTTTTACTGCCAACATGAGCTTGAATGAAGAACTCTCCTGAGCAACTGCCAAGACTGAATCAGTCTGACATAGGAGTGTTAATTTCAGGCAGTATTTGTGGTAAATACGAGAACATGAGGGAAAAAACCAGTACCACGTGTAACAATGGAGTATTTTTTTTTCTGCTTTCCTGCAAAATTTATTCATGAAGAGGAGCACTCTCTATGACATAATTTCTCTAGCCTGTGCATTTCTTCTCTTATCTTTGTTTTTACATTGATTACTTCCTTTTGTCTCCCTACCTACCACAATCTTTTATTATTAATCTTTTTAATATTATTAATCTTTTTTCCCCACACCACTTCACATTCTGCCAGTTATCCCAGCAACCAAAGTCTGATGAGGGTGGAAAAAAGTTTTATTTATAGCATCATCAGATCCCATAAATCCAAAAAAAAAAAAAAAGGAAGCTTCAGCCAGCCTGCCTCATACCATCATAGACAAGTAGAAGAGAAAAAGAAAAGGAGACAGTAAACTCAAAATGGCCAAACACCACTGTAGAGGCATCACATAAAGGAGATAATTTCCCCAATCCAAGGCTGTCCTTACTTATGGCACAGGCTGATATTCAGGACCAAGCTTCAGGCAGACCTTGGAGCTGTACATAGTCCTCTGCACCATACACAGTCCAGACGCCTTTAAAATGTCTTTTGTGGGTATTAGAGAAATATTCTGGATAAGTGTTTTCATAGTTAGCACAGTGTCTCTGTATCAACAGATATAAAACAAGTTTCTCATTACAAATTTTGCTATTTTATAAGCTTACAAAATGTAGTAACAATTATTACAGTTCACCTTAGACATCAGCACTGAAAACTTGTTAACACCACGAGTTAGAGCGACAGTTCTAGGCCATGTATGATATGATTCCTTTAGAACTTGGAACTTCAAAACTGAATAAAAGAAACAAATTAAGACCACTGCTTGAGTAACTAAGGACTCATTAAAAATGAAATCTCAAACAAATTTTTTCTACCAATTTTTTCATATATTTCTGATAAAATTCTAACTACAGTGGATATTAGTAATGTCATAAAAGTATCACTAGTGAAAAATGCTAAAGCAGTTGCAATGTCTAGACTCACACTATTTTGAGAAAAAAAAATTGTATATATATTATTTATATTATTTTTTTAAACTATCACTATCCATCCAGAAGTGTCATCCTATTGCAGGATACACCAGTATATCCCTAGTCCCCACCTTGCTACACTTTTAAAAACCTTGTGTTGGCAGTAAAACCAGAGCTCAAGGGAAGGTGTATAGTATGAAATAAGTTTCTAGAACATATAACAACTAGATATTTAATGCCAAGTTCCTTATTTACGCCCTTCCCACCAGAGAACAGAAGACCGATTTCATTTAGAGGAATAAAGATGATGCTGCATCATCACAAGGAGAATGAAAAGGGGAAAGGGAAAAAAAAACCCACCTCATGTTACATAAGCTTCTGGTCAGCGGAACGGAAATCCAATTTTTACTTATCTACAGCTTATTTTTTCCACCTTTCTAATACAAAATAAATTATTCGTAAGTTCTGTAGCTTAAAAGACTGATTTTGGTAGCATTAACTTTTCTGTAACTTACTGCTCTATTAACCAGAAACAAGATCAAATTACCTCATAAAAGAATGAAATAGCATTTTAATGTTCCATTTTAATTGCTGGCTCTCACAGGTTCAGAAACACACAGGCATTACCAATGGAAAGACCGTCTCAGGTTAGACAAGCTATCGTATGAGAGTTTATTATATATCACAAGGAACACAGACACAAATGGTATGAATAGAAGTGGGCCAGACTGTGTAAATATAAAGTTAAAACTCTTAAAAAAAAAATCCTGAAATCCATCAGTCATGAGAATGATGACAAAAATTCAGCCTTATACATCCCATACAGTACAACGAAGATGTAATGCAATCTGAAACAAAGCTCCTGACATAAGGACCTACTTATTAAGAAAAAAAATTATAGGTAAAAATGGGACTTTTTAGCTTCTTTATGCGAATGAATTTAAAAGAAGTGTATCTATAACAGAGGAATTTTAACATTTTACTAGAAAATGAGAACAGTTTGTTATCTGCTCCTTATCAAACAGGAATGATCCAAGAGTGCCTTAACCAACTCCACTGGCCGACACAAGGATCCCAGGAGAATCAAAGCCTGAGAGGCTGCACTCCTACAGGCAACGCAGATGACTGAACAAAGAGGCCACAGAAACCAGGAAAGGATGATTCCAGAAGGACTACATCTTCCAGCCACGATAAAGACAACAATAATGAGATCAATGCACAGCATGGCTGCAAATGCCATACGAAATATGAGAATGAAATGGAGATTAGCAGTGCTGCCAAAAGGGAAACAGCTCTAGGCGAGTTGAAGAGGGAAATTAAGACGACCACGTTTGCCACATTAAGTTAAATTAATGGAAAAGCATCTTTCACTTTTCATACCGTTACTTGTAACCTAAATTCTTTGAGATATATTTCTCAGAGATTAATGGATGAGCGGCTATTCTCACTCCCGTAAGAAGTTTCGAACTTTCCCTACTTCACGCATAAAACCCAGAAAACTTCCTAATGTATTACATTTTTTATTATGAATACTTTGAATACAAAGAAATTATGCAAAATATTATCTGTATTACAATTAATGGGTACATTATTTATATCTATACTCTCATTTCTTAAATTGACTTTTAAGTGCTTACTCCATTTATATAACATGAATCAAAATTAAAATGTTGAAATAAAACCCTTTCTTTTATGCTTGTTACACCACAAAATAATACACAAAATTGCCAAATAGCAGTGGATTGTGTATTCATACATATAGGAATGATTTATCTGTATTTTATTATTTAAATTAGCTGGTTAACAATGCATGTATACTAAATTTCTTTATCCATAATCCAGCATAGCATAGTTTAACGCTAGACAAAAAAGAACTGCTTGTGTTCTCCTACATCCCTGCAAATGGCATTTCTCTCTCCTCAAAACTATGTAAGGAATGTCTGATAGCTGTTCCTGCATCATAATCACCTCGTATGTATATGAGATATCTACAACTAGCAGGTCAGCTCCATCCAACCGTGATCCAATTTTCCTTAAAAACGATGATAAGATTATGGTCCCAGTTGGTGAATTCAACTGTTAAAAACAAACTGAGGCATATAATGGTGAAATAGACTATCGTCCTTAAGATCATCTTTTTTTACCATCAATATCCTCATGTATGAAACAGCCACAGTTGTCAAGTGATTGCTCCAGGACCCAAAGCTCAGTCGCAGGACAGGCGCCTGCCACACCGGCCAGACTGTCCAGAACCGATGCTCCCTGCATCATCTGTGGCATGAGGACTCAAGTGCCTCAAATATTGACATGACTTCCAAGGCTTTTCTTAGACAAAACAGCTTATTTTTAATATTGAAAAAGATGTGGAGACATACATATGGCCTGAGGAAGACTACTACTGCTGTAGCACCATGTGCGCAGCTGCCCTAAGAACACCAGATCCAAGAAGCTGTCCAACCTGATGACCAGGACCTCTTTCACTCTTCAAACTGACACAGTTCCTTCCCAGTGGATTGCCTGTGATTGCCTGAAGGACGATGAGTGACGTCAGAGGGAGTTGTTCAAGGCAGTCCACGTTGGCCTTGCTGGGCTGCAACTGATCTTTTGCATCACTAAGCAAAATAATCTGCAAAAGATCATGAACCTTCTGACATCAACTTCCCCTCCTCAGCAACCTCAAAATCTTCTATCTTTCTAGGTTACCCCATCAAGCCTACCAGCATCTCATGTAAAATGGACTGTAATTTTCCAGAGAGTGGCATTGCCTATAAGAACTGCTTCTTACAAATGTTTTATTACACATTGTCGTTCAAACATGAAAGACAAAGAACATTAAGAACACTCAACAGTGTACTTGCATCAGAGAGTTATTCTTTTCTAGATAACAGATTTAGAAAAAATAAAATTTCAAAATAGCCTGAACTAGAGCAAAATTACTCTTAAGAATAGCAATTTTTCAAACCCAGACTTCTGTAAGACGAGAATACCCTGAGTAGCAGAACTATGTGGTTAACCTATGGGCTATTTGGAGCAGTGGGAAGTAGTGTAACTTGAGACAAACTGCTTATAAAGAATTGAAGCTGATATTGTTTTTGTTCTCTTCAATAATGAGATACATAGTAAATCTCTGATTTCTACTTACTTTCAATTATTTAGCAAATAATATTACATTTAATCATGCTTCAATGAAGGAGAATTGTTAGCTTAGTTCTAAATTTAAGTTTTTTTCTTTTAATCCTAGAAACCAGGAAATAACACCTGCAGTAGCATATGAGCATGTGAGTGTTAAAAATAGCACAGTGATAGTCCCTGGACAAACTGAAGAGGAAAAGCTTATAGAGTCTGTTTCCACAGATTCTCTCATGATCTTTCAAGCCTTTTTTTGGGTAAAATGAACTATTCAAGTTTAGTAGTTTTTAATTTCAAAATCATAGAACGAAACTACTGTATTTACTTACAAACATTCCTCTGCAGCAGCATCACGAAATACACTGCCTACCTATATTGCTCTACCGGTTGTTACTTCTTATCGCTACCTCCACAATGCGAGCAATACTTTAATGTACTAATCAGCCATGTTCTTCTGGGGAAACAAACCAAACCAAAACCAACATAATCCAAAGCTCTCCAATGCTTTAGGCTTAAAAACCCTCTGAATCCAACCAATATTTTATAATGACAGGTAAAAATAACAAAAATAAAAAACGCATTTTGTAAATCAAATGTTTTACCTTTACGTCCAGGGTATACGTTAGGGTAATATTCATAATAAAGATCAGGCTGGTCTAAATTTCCAAATGGTTCAAATTCCATTTCTGCATTTTGGAACAGATTCAGTTTTACCAGCAGTGCTAGTCTCACAAACCACAGCTAAAAATTAATACATATAAAAAAAGGGAAAGACAAAGTCTGTTATTAGCTTCAATCAAAAGCCACATCCAATACAAATTCAACTTTTCAACTTCTTCTGATAAAAGCCGAGTAAAGAGTTTCCATGTTACTAGAAAGGACCAGGATTTATATTTACCTGCTCTTCTACAAAGTACTTTTCATCATATCATTAAAACAAAACACAGAGGACTGATGTTTAATTGTTTGTAAAGGTACGAAGATTTTGAAGATGAAGTTTAAAAACTAGCCTGCTTCAAAATTAGAACATCTCTCTTTGAAACGAGTTAGCATGTACAAATTATCAATCTGGTATTTTAACTGTTTTTCCAACCTTATGGTATTCTTAAAATCTTTTGGTGAAACTCCATGAGCTAATTTATAATCACTAGGGTCAAAAAGACAAGTTCTCATCTGGTCACATCTGAATCACCTGCAATATTTTATTAATTTGGATTCTTATCTTCTAAGCAACATGAAACACATTTCTAACATTTGGACTCTTACTACAAAGTTCACAATCTAGATAGTTGCATGAACTTTAGCAGAGTGTTTCAAAACACCAAAACATATTCCATTTTACTAGTGTAAAAACCTTTAAAAACATAGACTCAAGATTGGATTTTACTTAGATAAACTAAGTTTGTTTTAAATGAAGGCCTACTTAACATAAGCAAACAGAAAAAGCGACTTGCTAAAATACTTAAATAACCTCAGCTTCTACGTTACAATTAGGAAAAGGAGTTTGATCATGTTAAAAAAAATGCCACCATGAATATTGTTGGAAAAAAGTGACAAGGGCATACCTTTAAACATACCTGTAAAGAATCTGTTGTATGGCTAGCAGGTAGTCCACTTTTTTTATAGCCTTGACCATGTGCAGTTAGAAGCCGCCCACACAAATCAACTGCCGCCCTCCAGTTTTTACTGCTCTGGGAAGAAGAAAAGAATAAATAGCAAAATCATAAAGTCCCTAAAATGCACAACTGCTGATTTTGCCTGCAGCAGCGACATGTACCCATCAGTAATAATGACAAGGTCAAGAGAGCTGGCCGGTGAGAAGCAGAATGTCATTTATCAAAGCTGCACATCTAATTAGGCAAAAAGGGAAATCGAGCATTAATATTACCAACCACTAAAACAAAAGAATACACAAAATCATATGGAACTCTAAACTTAAAGCTGTATCATGTCTGATAATATAAATGAATATACTATAATATTCACAACTTTGTTTTCTCCTAAAAAAGGAGAAAAAATTTGTCAGCCATGTATTATCAATAATATCCAAGTTACTCTTGCAACATGAAATATTCAATGCCCATTCTTATCTCACTGACTTCAGTATGCCAGATTATAACCCCTAGTACAGTTCTCTTAACAAAAATAAACTTTTCTAACATTGTCCAGGATACAAAATTCCTATTAATGAAAAACAACGAACAAGGAAGAATACAATGCATAAATGATAAATTCAGAACAATAACAACTGTTTCACCTAGAAAACGTAAACATCTGAATTTCCACTGCATGACTAATTTCAAAATACTCATAAATTTATTTTTTTATTCGTAAAACAAAAACATTGCTAGTTAGACAAATCAAACCGTTAATCAATTTTGCAACAGAAATATCCTAATAATGCTTCTGCCTTGTATAGCCTGATGCAACATACCAAAAACTTGAAACACAGATTAACGTTTCACAGGTTTTAAGCTATCATACTTTTCTATTATACAGAGGAGCTTTTAAAGAGACATGTATCCAGCAGGTCATTCTAAAGTAAATGTATCTTATTCCTGAAAGTAGTATTTTTTTCAAATAGTTTCTTAATACATAAAAAAAATATAAAAGTAAGAGAAAATAATCATGCTGTCTGATGAAACGGAAAGGAATAAAATACATTTATATTGGTGCTTGCAAAGCCAAGATACTAACCTTGAATTGGTATTTTATTAAATTCTCTCCAATGTTTTAGAAAACATGTTGATACAGCAAACAGTCACAAATCAGTAGTAACAACTAAAGACTTTTCACACTTTCCGACCCCCACTTTGCAGCCATACTGCAAACAGGCTGCAAACGGGCCACTACAGAGATCATGCTGTACTAACCACCTCACCTCTCCTCTCTGAATTGTCAAATGCCAGATAAAGCTGAGTTCCACTGGAAATGCAGAAGTTGGCTGACAGCAAGACCATGAAACAGCATGGCAGACCCTGAGCCATCTACGCTTTTATGGAAGAGCAGGAATTGATAATGCATTTATAACATTCTTCAACATCTATCTGTATCAACTTAGAGAAGCAGAAAGATACTGACATGGATCACCCAAAATTCATTCCTCTTCTCAAGAGACAAACTAAATTCTTATTATACTTAGAACAGGAGCAAACACAGACTCTAAAACTGCTAAACTTTTCTTCCCAAATGAGAGTTAGGATCCCAAAATAATAATGGATAGTTTATGACCAACTTAGTTGCTACAATCTTTTAAATTCTATTTCAGGCATGGACAAAAAATACTTCATAGAGCAAGACAGCCAAGAGAAGCAAGTCTGACAGTCACTGTGAAAACAGTCCTTGCTGGAAAATGAAACACAGTATTTGCAATGATTTCAAAATTAGAACTGCCTGCTGGTCATGGAGCATAATTCTCTGTGGAAGCTTAACAGAAGGCCGCTGGCAGTACAACCTAATTTGAAATTAACTGGACACATTATTGTCTCAGGCAAATTGTACCAGACTTAAGAGTTGCAGTCCACCAGAAATCTTTATGCATTTCAAACATCCCTCAAAACCTTGCAGGTCACTTTCGTGCTTCCTATGGTCTACAATCACACAGTTCTAAAAATCTGGGTCCCTTGTACCTGAATTTTGTTTGTAAGTCGTAAGTAGAGACCCAAAGCAAATATGGACACCACAGCGTCAGATATAGCATAAAATACTGAAGAACATTCTCAAAGACAAAAATAATTATTCTGTGATGATCAGGACATGGTTGTCTAGCTGTAATTGTATGAAAACACTAATTTCTCTAAGAAAAAATGCTGTCAACCAAATATTATTACTAAATAGTTCACTGACACAGCAGCAGCCTGGCAGAAGACAACTTCTCTCCAAACATTAGTATCTTTCCACTCCCCCCAAAAGCATGGAGCTCTTGTTGTTTTAATGAAAGCCACCAGCTTGCATGATTTCTGGGCATTTTGAACATTATTAGACTAGATGTTTATCCTGTGAAAGGATTTTTTTTAATCCACATACATAACCAAAAATTATAAACCCAAAACATCTCAGTAATGACGGCTGTACACACATCAAAGCTAGGCCAGGCAGATCAGCCACCCAACAGACAATGCGCTATTCCTTGCAGAACTTCTCTGTTCTTCAAAAAACCCCAGAAGTCCTGGGGGAGGTTTACATACAGACAGGGAAACTGCATAGTAAAACAGATTTCAAATGTAATTTCTTCAGTCAAGCAAAGAGAGGCACATGGACTGGAAATCTACAGAAAATGCGTTTCAACGATGAAAAGGGAATTCCTCCGATACGCAAAGATAATTTATGACATTATTCAGTCTCTCAGGAAAACCACTGAAATTTTATCCAACAAATACATGCTTCTTAGTGAAGAAATGCAACCTCTTCCCAAAAGCACACAGCTACAGTTTGTGCTACTTGCGTCTCCCACCTTCTCTCAAATCAGCTACAAAAACGTAGGAAATTGCTCACTGATTTAGAAACAAAAGAACAATCCCCTCCCCTTTTCTAAGAATAATTAATAACTTATTAAAGTGAATATGTATGTCATACCACTGTATCCAAGTTTGTTATAGTTGAAAATACATGCAAAAGCACAACATTAATCATGTGCAAAAATAACAGTATATGACTTTTTAAAAATAGACTCAAAGGGAGTCATTAACTCTACATGTAACACCATTAAAGTGATTAAAATGTCCTCCTCCACTAGCTGTGACATGCTTCTCCCCTGTAAATTACATTGGTAGGGCACTTACACATCACTTAAGAAAACGTAGTCAGTAACCCTTTCCTGGTCTAGCAGCTTGAAGAAATTATTCCATATTTAGAGCAAACATTACATATTTATAGTAGCAAGATACAGCAGCCTTTTTTAAAGTATGATAAGTACAAAAGACTGAATTTTCCTCCGGTTTCAAGCACCTTACAATTGAAAACATCAGAAGGGTCTCTGGTAACAAAGACTGTGCTATTTGTTCAAATGAGGGTAAAAAATTAGTCTAAAATATAGAATAACAAGAACTAACATAATTGCAGCTCGCATCTTGTATTTGCTGCTGTAAAACAAAGCAACACTGTGAAGACAAGACCTTGCTTACATGTATTCGCTCTAGATGTAAATGCACGTTCCTATGCCAGATTGATAAAACTTGCTAGAAATTGAAAACCCAGATTTTCCGTTTTCAGTTTAAAAATATAAAAACTTACCCAGTACAGATGTATAACTCTATTCACAAGTTATTATAGAATTATTTTGCAGAACTGCTACAGGAGCCCCACATCTCTTGAAAGCCCTAAAGTTGTAAAACTAATTCAACTACACCACCCCCATACCGTTTTGCTACCACTAAAGCATTTCCAATTTCCGATCCCATAGCAGAAACTGAAAATGTGAAAGTTCAATAAACCATCTTTGGCTTACTGGCAAAAATCTCATTCGAATCATCTAGAGAGCAAACTCATGCTGAACAATTTTGTTAGCCAAGTTTAACAACTTGAGTTCAGTTCCTAGTGAACAACTATTTGTCTTAGACATGATGCTGCTGTTGGTGATCTCACCAGAAAAGGTTCACCTTCGGAAGTTCAGCTTACCAACTTCTTGACAAATTTTGTTTTCTGACAATTAATTGTACTTGAGGAAGCTTTTGCAGACCGTTTGCACTATGATCCCCGAAAAGGGCATCAGTCTCCAACATTCTTTGCTGCAAGCACTAACTGCATCTTACAGAAGTGTTTTTACTTAAATGTTTTTAACTAGAACTTTTACAGGAATGTGAGAAGGTACTACTCGAGGATTCGCTCTAGAAACAATTCAGTATAAGATACTCCTTTGTGACCCTGTTAAAAGAGCTGGTATCTTTATTTGTAGATGTAATCCAGGAAATACTATGTAAGGACCGCATCACTAAACAGGGATCAGATGATTTACAATATCAGAATAACAGAAAAGGTAAAACACAAAGTAAGTAATTTAATTTACAATGTAATGTGCTGAGTTCTGAGCAGTGATAACAAAAAGACGTTAGCTTCAATTGGGAGAGATTCTGAGAAGAGCTTCTCAGATGATTATGAAGGCATCCACGATGAGATGACTACAGAAGAGTTATTTTTTCCTTTAAAAAGAAAATCTGAGAAGTGGAAATGCCATGGCTGCCTACTCATACAAAGTAGCAGGGGAGAAGCAGCAAATATTAAGGGAAAAAAAAGACTTAAAAAGCAACATAAGACCAAAACACTCAAATTACTGTAAACAACTTTAGCTTTGATTAGAAAAAAGATTTTGAGGGAGGACTGATTGGAATGCCTTTGATTAACAACCAAAGGAATGAACTTCTGGAATAGCCTTTGAAAGTAGCAGCAGCATATCTGTATTTATTAAAATAGCCAAATAAGCTACCAGAATTAATCATATGGTAGAAAAGAGAACCTTCACAATTGCAGCTGAAGACCTGTGAAGATTTGGTATACTGGTGAGCATGTTTTCCCATTCACGCAGGATTAAAACAGTAACCAGATACTAATGAAGCAGTTTCCTCTGAAGCAGACAGGCTTAGAATACTGTTTTTATTTTTTTCCTTTTTTTTTTTTTTTTTTGTTTCCATAATACAGTAGAGTTTGCCCAAGATCATCTGAGAATTTTAACCTGACAGATTTCTTCATAACAGGACTAAACATTCACTTTTGGTTTCAGCTGCCACTAGTGTCTTCCTACAATGTGATAACTGTTGAGACTTTTAGATGGAAACCCATCTAAATTTAGCTGTGATCAAGGACTGTACTATTAGGTCTCTATTGACTTAAGAGTTCAGACATCAACTCACGTGCAAACACCTAAATAACAGGTATCGGTTTGAAGGTGAAATTTATCCTAATTCTAAGCATTTCTCTTCTGCACTGCAGACCCATTCAAAATATACTCTTCTAACTTGCTGCAAGGTATTGAATTGGGTGACAAAACATCTCATGTTCGTGCGCAGTACACAAGGATACCAAGTAAACAGCTAAGGAAAAAAAATCTTAACTTTATGGAAATTGCATAGCAATATTCCCAATATTCACTAGTTTTTAACTAGATCTTAATAGAAATATTGCCTGTAAGTTGTCCTTTGCATTAAAAGATTTATTCACCGAACATATTTGGTCAGGAATTCACTCATAAACAAAGTAAAATTCATGACTAGTAACAGAGTACTTATTGTATGTCATTCTGGCCTATCACGTATGTAAAAAGCATACATCTTTTTAATTAATATCATCTAGCATAGGATTTTAATGCTTTTAAGTCTGAAACCCCTTTAACTTCAAAGACTATTGTCAATCAGTAAATACATTTTCCACATTTAGACTTTAAGAAGAAAAGCAATGTTTGCAAGGGAACAAAAAAAAGACCAACTAATTCTCATCACAAAAAGAAACAAGTTCGGCAAATGAAACCGAGAAAGTAATATTGCATACTCAAAACCAACCAACAGCTAATGACTGAAAGCCTTGAAAACCGAAGAACATTCCTGACTTCTACCTGAATGGTTTCTATTTTATGAAAAAATCCACCCTACTAAAAAAGGCAAGCTTTTTTTTAATAAACCATAAGTAACCACAAGTGGCGTAAGTAACAAAAAATCCTACAGCTGCAGATTGCCTCCTAGCTTTACTGCCTTGGGCCTAAAAGCTTTAACACTACTCTTCTGAAACTTAAGAGCACACTCAAAGCAAAAACAGTATCAGCAGCAGCATTGTAATTAAGGTACAAGATGGTCTGCTGCATAGAAGAGCATCTTGCACAGACACTGCTACCAGGTTAGATAGAAAAGCATTTCATACATCAAAAACTCTCTTCTGGAAGATGGAAAGGAAGGGGGAAAAAAAAAATTTTCCTACTTAAGACACTGGTGGGTACAAGACTTTTTCATAAAACTTTTTCCCCCTCTCAAGTCAAGCAAAACTTTAAAATAAACAGAAAAACACGTGTCTAGGATGGAGATCACAAACTGCTTTTTCATGTTTAGGTTTAAAATTACCTCTGAATTCCTTTAATAGTGCTTGCAGAGACCTCCTGGAGTATTCGTAACATCACAAAAAAGTCGTCTCTCTTGGAGCTTCACGCATAAAGTCACGTGATTAAATTAAAAGATGTTAAATACTAAATACAGCCTATCCTGATAATTCCTCACTACTGTTCCTCAGTAATTTTTCATCCATTTTTTAAAAAATAAAATAAGTGCAAAATACCTTGTTATGTCATCAGATTAAATAAGGCTCAATCATGCAAGAGTATTGAGTTTTATGCGGGAACACAACGGTTAAAGGAACAAGGCAAGGTTTACAATGCTGCTAGATGCAACTATTTCCAGGACAGAAATATTTACATTAATGAAAGGATTAAGCTAAGCTTTCCTTTGGAAGTAATTTGCTTTAGTTTTCTGCACTGAAGTAAAAAATTAAGCAGCTGAAATCATCGTATCAGTTTGGCTTGCAATTTACAACTTTTATGTCTTTTTGTAAAACACTCAGGTGAAAACATAAATACGTACGCAGATAAACAGAAACGTGATTAAAATCTGTTTTGCAACCCTTTGCATTACAGAAAAACTCAGTCACTTAAAACAATTTTTTATAACTTTTGCATATAAAAAAAGGTTGACTATGTGATTTAAACCCAATTATTTAAACCCCAGTTTGGCTACTACTATTGAAGGCTCATGAATAGACTAATACACAGATTTTTTTTTCCCGTTTCTCCTCAGTCAGTAGCTCCCAATTATCTTGAGAGAAATGCAATATTAAATATATATTATATGATGATTGTTACTTACAATTAGCTGTTTCAAGCCTACAAATGACTGCTCTACAGAGTTGGCATTTAAAACTTGTCTCTTCACTGCAGCCTGCTCCCCCAAGAAGCGAAGCATCAAGTCTTTTACTGCATCTCCCTTGGTGTTCATGGAACAGAAAAAAAAAAAACCAGATAATGAGACTATTTAAAACATTATTTCGACAAAATAAAATGTAGAACTAAAACTGAGCAAAAGACTTCTTTCCTCTAGAGAAATACATATTTTACAGTACGTTACGTGTGAAATAAATATAACTACACATGTATATACAGCATTGGAATGAAAACATCTACATTTACTCCATATAATTTGCTATATTCTTTTTTTTTCCACGTATAGGTTTCAGTTAACATTGACACATTCAGGTTTATTTGCTTCTTATACTATTATCGTTCACAGATCTTATAAAATACTCCTCAAAGATCTTATAAAAACCAGAAAGTTTTACGGGTTTTTGTAATGCATGTTAACATTGAAAGGGGCAATCTACTGATCAAAGATAAACATGCACACGATAAGCTAGCCTTAAATATCCAGAAAATAAACTTTGAGAGATCATAAACCAAAGTAAACAGCAACCCTTCAACAAGTGTTTTAAATTTCAAAAGAACTAGCTAAAGGCAACAGTCAGAGAAACTAGACTATCTGACCTCAATAGCTTTTTGCCTAAAAAGAGGGTGAACTGCATATAATAACAGTAGAGCTTAGCTATGACAAAGACAATTGACGTGAAGTGTTTCAACTTTCCCCATGGACAGTGATAGGAAATATATTTGTGTTTTCTGTCTAGTTTCTTAAGGAATGAGACTGCAACTACTTTTTCACTACATGGAAATTTTTTACCTCTAATGATGTCACTTATTCCATGAATAAACAATGTATCTGCCTCTCAGATAGAAGAGCCCAAAGAATTAAGAAACAACAGCGTGTGCAAAATGACATAAATGCAGAAGAATTTTTAATCCCCCCTGATAGTACTTCGGATCCAACAGTCCTTCGGTGTAGCAAAAAGTACAAATGAATGTAGTGAAACAAGGACAATGACAGAAGACAGCAACTGATGAAAAAAGGCATAATGGAAAGAGCATAAAAAGCAGCACTCAGATTTGTTCCGACACTTGGAGAACACTGGTACAGACAACCTTTACCATACACAGCCCAAGAGAGTTTAAAAAATAATGTTTTTTAAATGATTGTCAAAAAGTAGCATGCAGCTGAAATAAAAATCATTCAGAATTTTTCTTGGTGTGATTTATCCACATAAAACTTGTCTTACAATACACTTTCTGAACAAGCAGGGCAAAAAATAAAGTCCCAAGCTCTCCAATACATCTCATGTGAAATTTCAGTCCTTCCCTGAAGCATACTTAAGAGTTCACTCACTGCAAATGCATTTTTCATCCAACTTCTCTCTCCACTGCATGTAGCCTGGTTTAACACCTTGCAGTAACATTCAGCATTAGCAAACTATTCATACCAAAGCTATAACAACCCTTGTTGGAAGCTGCTTTAACAGTGAAAACACACCTCCCACGATGTTACAGATGACATTTCAAGTACTTTACAATTACAGTTTCAGTTAAATATACAATTTACAATACTATGGAACAATGATACCAAATTAGGGGATGTCAAGTCAGTCAAGACATGCACTGAGGCCACAGAAAAGCAGTAACTGAAAGTGAGGAAAGTTTTCTAAACATAAAACACTTCAAAACTTGTCCCTATGGACGTGCCTAGGAGACTCTTATAAATTACAAACAATGAAGAAAGCAGTAGGAATGCCCTTTAATTCCACTGATGATTTTACGTCAGGTCTTTTGTAGAAATACATCACATAGACATTGCCAAACATCTTCTTTTCAATTATGTACTAAATGGTAGATCTGCACATATGCACATGCACAGATTTAGGGAATCATCAGCAGAAACAAGCTTTTAATCCTTGACTGGACTGAGGAAGGTGAAAAACAGCTATTCCGAAAAAGAAAGCTTGCAAAAAGGAGACCATCATCTTTGGAGGTTGCAGAAGGGATCGTTCCTTCTGTCTAACCAATTAGCTGTCAGGAGAGAAAGAGTACACACTGGAATAACTCATCAAGGTCTAAGGGATATTTTAGGCAGGACTGGAGGAGGAATAGCTTCCTCTTACAGTGTTTTCTTTCATGCTGATTATTTGGCTCTGTGATAACAAACAAATGTTTTAAGACAAAGCTAACCCAAGAAGCAGCAGTACCACGGCGTATTGTCTAAACTGGTATTTATTGCTTGTGACAGAAACCCAAGATTTTTCAGATAATTCATCTATAAATCTGGACCTGATTCACTCCAGAAACTTTTCTGATAGCTCCTGCAGATTGAGAAGTTACTGCAGACTGCTCTCCGCTTGTATTTGACTGTTGACTGATGGTCTTTGTTATGCGTAATTAAAGATTAAAGCATCCAAACCCTCAACACCATCCATCTAAACAACAATTCTATTATCCAGAGGCATAGATATCAAAGAGTAGGATTAGCCTGTTTCAAGAAAACCCAAAATATTATGATGGTTAGCCTGGCTGAGCAGCCAGGACAAAACATCTTCATGAGAAACCCTGAATAAATCTGAGTAAAATTTCTCAAATTCTGAAAAAAAAATGCTTTATGCCTTCTCACACGTTAGAAATTGATAGAAGACAAAAAATTACTTTTCACTACTATGTTGTTTGCTTTATGATCTCCTCTAGAGTTTTTCTTTTAATTTTGGGGTTATCCCTTCCCAGCAGCTTGCTGCAGCACTCAATCTTTCTTACAGATTATACCTTTCCATCGCTCAGGGAAGATAGAAATGACGCAACTTCAGTCAGTGTGAACATTATTTAGACCACTGTGAACATGAGGGAAAAAATGTTCTTTCCCACTTGATCGCAACAACGAATTCCACAACCAAAGCTGTCTGCTCTTAAGACTCTGTAGCACAGCTTAGAGGGTTTGTATATATTCCAAACGTGAGCATTATCTTACTAACTCGGAGGAACAGAAATAAAGTACTTAAAAATACAACCAGCTTTGGCTTCTACAGAAGCTGTCAACACCGGTTTTCAATGTACCAAACAAATGTCACTATGAATAAATCAGATCTGGTTTTAGCGCCTTCCTGGACAAGGCAGCAGTGACACTGCTTTTTCTAATTAGGACTGAAGTAATACACGCAAGGTGACCATCAGCAACAATATGGACCACTGTAATATACAAATTACTGGACAGCTCCTCTACTGTATTTCTAAAACATAATCATAGACAAAGATATAGTAATAGACTCTTACCTGGATATTATCAAATTTTAATCCAGGCATGGTGAGATTCTCTTTATCTATGAACACGGCACTGTATTGTTGTGTGGCAACTGAAATGAGAACATTTCTTGTTTCCTCACTAGGAATCCAAGCATCATTTCTTCTATCTAGTTCACTCATATTTAAGGCTGTGGCAAACGGGTCATCGCTCCCAGCAAAAACAGCTTGGATTTGTGAGAATGGCTTGGGGGACTGAGTTATTTCTAGAGATGACGGAGGACCACCTACTTCAGATCTCCCATTTTGCATGGGGAAAGTAGGGTTGGATGAAGAACCATCTCCACCATTAGCAAGAGAGGACATTTGCTCTGGAACTGAAGAGCTTGCATTGGGATTACTAACAGAAATAAAATTGGATGTGGTAAATGAATCAAAAAAATCAGAAGCTAAAGTATTAGTGTTAACAGTGTCACCAAAGAACTTGCTCAGACTAGGACTTGGCTGAACCACCTGTGGATTAGACTTCACGGGAGTCTCTATGATACTACTAAAACTAGGAGATTTTACCATCTGAGGCTCAAAACCATCAGGTAGGAACAACTGTGGCTGGGTACTAGCATTGTTTGCTTGGCTGAAGATGGTGCACACAGGAATGGGCTCAGCCTCAGAAGACGGTTTGGTAGTACTGGGTGACAATATTTGGTCCTCAGGTTTGCTTTCATCAATATTATTTGGTTTTGTTTCAACAGGAACGTTGCTTCCCAACTTTGGTTCCTCCTTCACTGCTTCCTGAATTGAGTCTTCCTTTAAAGATGCCTGATCATCCGTTCCAATCTCAGAAATGTCTTTAGGAGTTTCTTCATGTTCAGTTTCACTCTCATTACTTAAAAACTCTTCTTTATCCACTTCTGCTTGTGTTTTTTGATTATCTTTAGCTTCCATTTGGTCTACAATCTCCTGAAGACAACCAAGTTCACCTGTATCATCTTCACTATTGTTTGGAGAATCTGAAATAATGACGCTCTCCATCATTTGCTCATTCAGTTTATCTACAAAATTATTTGAATCCTCTGACACAGTCTCATTCCCTTCAGACTCAAATTCATCTCCACCAAGATCGATGGTTTCCTCATGAAAGAGAATTTCTTCCTGAGTTTTCTGCTGAACTACGTCTCTGCTGTCATCTTCATCTGAGGTGCTCTTTGCATCCTTAGCATTAAGTTCATTATTCTCCATAGTAACTGAAGAAGAAATCCCCACCAAAATAAGAATTAGTTTTATTACATGTATATTGCTCAGGTGTCACAGTGAAACTCCTACGTATCACACAAACAGTGAAATTCTTGCTTTAAAAACAAAGTAATTTCACTATTTCACATCTTCCCTTTAACATTTTTCATTTAACGTCTAACCACAGAATTAATTCTGAAAATATTTTCTCCTTATCCTTTCTGCAAGTCATAAAACTATTGAGATTGAAGAGCAAATGCCTCCCACGAAACATAAATGAAACAGTATCATAGAATCATATCAGACAATGGTTTGGTTTGGAAGGGGATCTTACAAGATCATCTGATTCCAAACCCCTTACCATGGGCAGGGACGCCTTCCACTAGACCAGGTTGCTCAGAGCCCCATCCAACCTGGCCTTGAACATCCCCAGGGCTGGGACTTCTCGAACTTCCCCTGGCAACCTCTTCCAGTGACTCAACATTTCCTCACCTGGTCGCAAAGACCCGCTAGGTCCCGGTTCCAGCAAAGGGAAGCGTGAGCTCACGGCCATCACCAGCGCAGCTGCCGAGCACGGGCCGGCTAAGCAAGAGCAGCGCTCGGCGGCAGCAGCGCCGCTCGCGAGCCCCCGCAGCCCCGGGCTGGGCTCGGCGCCG